>JAYMFT010264239.1:0-10723 GCA_038088735.1 Panulirus argus
AATAATAATAATAATAATAATAATAATAATAATAATAATAATAATAATAACAATAATAATAACAATAATAATAATAACAATGGTAATAATAATAATAATAATAATAATAATAATAATATTAGTAATAATAATAATAATAATAATAATAATGATGATAATTAATGGAATTGCCCCGACACCTGGTGAGGACAGCTTCTGATGGTGCCGCCCAGGACACCTACCATACAAACTTGCCACAGACAGCCACTAAATTCGAAGCCTAGCACACCTACCATACAGACTTTCTTAGGACACCTGCTAGAGACCCTTCGTGAAGAGAGCCACTGAAAACCTCAGAGACCCACCGATGGCGCCGCCTGCACCACTTGCCGCCCTGTCGCAGACCCTCGCTGAGGACAGCCGCCGATGACGCCGCCCTGAAAACCTGACGTCTGTGAGAGACGCTGGGAAGAATAGAGACAGCTCCGACCAAGAGCCGCAGTCACTCGCTGCCGATACTGATCACCCAGCGCCAGAGTCATGCTGGAAACTCTTGTTGCGACGAACCACTAACGGCGTCGCCTCAGATATCTAAGGGGAACATTCTCAGGAGAGACCGACTTACGGCACCTTCCAGGACACCTACTGTAAGTCATTACTGCAGAGATCCATGATGGCATCGCCCCTCACATACGTCAGAAACCTTCGCTGCAGAGAATCACTGGCGGCGCCGGTCCAGACATCTATAGATCCCTGCTGCGGAGAGCTGCCGATAAACGCCGCTCTAGACATTGCAAAGCACTTCACCATAGAAAACCACTGAAGGCGCCGTCTAAATCAGCCGCTGGAGACTTCCGCTGCGGAGGAACACCGACAGCGCCGCCTTAGCTAAGCACCTGTCGGGAACCCTCTACCGGAGAGCCGCTGGGAACACCACCCGGAAAGCCTCTTTACGAGGGGCAGCTGGTGGTGCTGTGCTGGAGACAGACATGTTAAATAAACATTGCTACAAAGTCACACTGATGGTTCCGCCCTCGGCAGACGCCGAAAACCATCGCCGAGAAAAACCGAAATACCTATCTCGGGGACACCTACCAGAGACCCTCGCTGCGGAAAGCCAGTGAACACCAGGCCCTAAGACGCAAGCCAGAGATCCTAGCTACGAAGAGCAACGAATGACACAGCCCCATACATACCCTTGCCGTGGAGATACTGATGGCGCCACCGAGAAAACCCCCTGGAGATATTCAGTACAAAGAACTATAGATTGCACCATCCAGGACACCTGCTGGAAAGCCTTGCTGTGGGCATTCCCCTCAACAGCGCCTTTCCAGAAACTAACTCCAAGGTAGACCCGTCGTTTCTCCCGCGCCATGCGCCCGTTCAACCCTAGGTTCACCCTCATCATCGCCTCAATTTTCGTACATTTTATGGTGATCCGGTTGTGGCATCACCACATCAGAAAGATGAAATAATATATCCGCAATACCCTGCTCAAGATAGCCATGTTCTTGAGTCTGGTTTAACTGGATTCTAAAATTATAATAATTAGGCTCTGCATCTGAGCTATCTAAAATCTGTGACAGCTTTAGAAAAGTTTTAGGTTGAACGCGAAGCGTCCTTGGTGACTGAAACATTAGGATCTAACCCCCAGGCTCAGCCAAGCGTATCCGGAGGCCAAGTTGGGATTTCCGATCACATAGTAATAACGTATAGACTAGGCAGGATGCGACAAACCGACCCAAACCCTTCCTTCCATGTCTCTGAGAACCAACGATAAATCTTAGCATAAAGTGGACAAGTTCACAAAGTAACTCCAGACAGACAGATTAAACACTTCAACACATCCTCTTCGACTGTGCAGTCTATACCGTGTCGAATGGCACAGTTGATATCGGAGAAGTATCGTAGGAAACAGGTGTCGATGTTACTATTACCGCAAAATATGTCGAGCGCACCGTCGATAAAGGGACGGGACGCTCCTTTTGTCGACGCTCAACCAACCTGATACAAGGTAGGTGACGCCACTGGGGAACACCAGTAGAAAAGACAAGAGCACATTGATTAACGCTGCTTCAGGTCTCAGTTTACGGTTCATGAACGTCGCAGAAATAACAGAGGCCGCGTGCAATACTGATGCGCCCAGTGCTACCTGGGGAAGCTGGGCACGTTCACACAGTAAACCCCCACATGAGGTTGAGTACACACTACTGCTGATTCATCCGGAGGTCAGATGAATCAGAAGTGACCAATCCCCCTTGCCGTCCGGCAAACCTGGGTATATCAGTGAACCAAACACCCCGTAGGGAAGCAAAGCACATCACGAATGAATTCTTCATCCTTATGGAGGTCTCATCCTGCACCACCTGGGGAGACCAGACACACCACCTGGGGAGTCCAGACACACCACCTGGGGAGACCGAAGACTGTCAACAAACCCCTTCCATCTCTCCATCCTCAGCCCTGTATAACATGACAGAAAACCTGGGGTGAAGGTTTTTACGCAACAGATGGTTCGGGGAACACAAGATGGATCCGCATCATTAAGAAACTAGATAATTACCATGCGTCACTAATTAAGGCATTATCTGGAACTGAAGATCAAGCGGTTGATGCTCGCCTCTGCCCTGTGCCGGTAGCCGTGGCTGGCCGGCTGGCCCCATGGCTCCCCGTGTTTTGCTGTTACAGACAAACACACACAAAACTTTTTCCCAGTACTGACAGAAACACAAGAGTTCTAACGTGATTGTTGTGATGTACATTCTGCTCACGACGACCTCGATCTTATACTCTCTCTCTCTCTCTCTCTCTCTCTCTCTCTCTCTCTCAGATTTATAAAGACTTTAAGACTGAAGCCAGTGAGAGGCCCCGGGGACAGAGCCGTACACGAAAGTAAGTCGTTTGGTGCAGCGGCTTTCGACAGTCTGAGGTCATTAAGTCGATGCCATACATCAAAGACATACAGTAATTGGTTGTTTGAGCTGATAGTTATCTTATCCAATCACTGTCAAGCTAGACTGACCTTTATCGTGACTCCATCTTTCCACATGCAGCAAAATGTGGAAATTTCTTCCTCGTTTTATCAACCCTTCTGCCTAAAATCCTTTTTTTTCCACCTTAAAGAATCCGGTCCTCAGTTCGTTTTCTGTCACTCATTTTGCCTTCATCCAAGACGGCCACGATTAGGCCATGTTTTTGTGGCCATGCTCATGTCGGTTGCATAATACGAAAAGGAAAAAAACTTCATAACGTTGGCTCACGTACACGCTGGTGTGCGTTGACGCTAGTTAACGCGCAGCTCATACCCAACGTGGTGGTAAAAATCAATGCGGTTGTGAGCCTTTTGCCCACCGAAGGATCCTCGTCGGAAGTTGTGAGGTAAAGAAAACGTATAAATGGTTATGGCAAGTGAACCTGCCCGTATGACCTAGTGGAGGCCACCGCTGCTCCAGCACTGAATGAGTCGTTTATTGCTTTTAGATGAATAACGATCACTATTAACAGACTTTGAACACATGATGTTTACATCTAAATAGAGAGTTTGCTGATGTCTTATCATGGTTCAGCCATGGATGAAGTTAGGAATGCTAGATTTAGTACAGAGGCTGGCCTTCAATTCGCCCGGCAATTCTGCGGTTTCGAGTTCATTATCACGAAGGATCAAGACCATAGCAACAGTCAGCACTGACGGAGCCAGGAAGTAGATCTTCTCACACCTGGTGTGTTATTTGCTGGATGCCCCACTCCTGCCACGTTAATTTCTCTTACGTCAAAAGTTCAGGGTCAGTATCACGGGGTCAAGTTGAATGAGCAGTGGTCTCTGAGCGTCAATAAACCATTCGAGTGTTGTCTTCCCACGGCTGATGAGGATTAATGTGCTCTGTCTCAAGACCCTCCAGGTGCTGCCGGTGACCTGTAGGCCCGCCAGGTGCTGCTGGTGAGACCCGAAGACCCGCCATATGCTACTGGTAGTCTGAGGTCCCTAAAGGTGTTGCCGTTGGTCCACAGTCCGTAATCACGTCCTCCACTTTATCCAGGAAACCCCTCATATTGTCCCCAGTATAGGACACGTCTTCCTCCACCACTGCCTCATCCAGAGAAGAAACAAAAGCCTTCTGCTCTATCAATTCTTCAGGTATATTTCCTCCTCGGTCATACCTTCCCTCTCCCTTTTCTACAGGTGCCGTTTAGGCTACTTCTCTCTTGGGCTGTCTTTGGGTGTCCCTGCCACCGAGGTTTGGATCCATAGCACGCCTTGGCTGCTGCTTCCCATAGTTTGTACGTGGAGACCAGCTACCCGAGGAATAACATTTACGATACTTCCCTCTTTCCGCGTACGGAGCCACTGCGGAATTCACCTTCTCCTCTTGTCTTTCACCTTCTCCCTGCAGCATTTTCATCTTTACGAGTCAGGTGTACAAATACCTACGGAGCCCTGATTAATCTTTTCACTCTCTTTCTTGCTCTCAACTTTTCTTTAGTCCGAGATGGTCATGATTAATACATGTTTACGTCCAACTGTGTCAGTTGTCGTCAAAAAGAAAGTATTACCAGACTGTCGGTGGTCTGAGGATCCGCCAGCTGCTTCTGGTGGTCTGAGGGCCCGCCAGGTGCTTCTGGAGGTCTGAGGGCCCGCCAGGTGCTTCTGTTGGTCTGTGGGCCAGCCATGTGCTTCTGGTGGTCTGAAGGCCCATCAGGTGCTTCTGGAGGTCCGAGGTTCTGACGAATAGGAGAGAAAATGGGTTTTGTTTCTGGCCCCTGAAGGAGGATGTGATGTTTGTGATAGAGAAAGCTGTGGTGGAGATGACGATGTTACAGGTCATGATGATGGCCGTGACGGAGACGAATGGTGACGATGTTCTAAAAGATGTAGCAGCGTGGTGGTGGAGAAGGCTATGCTGGGGATGATGACGTTGTAAGGCAATGGCAGTGGCCACTTGAGGATGATGCTCAAAAAGAAATGGTTGTTTGATGGAGCTTGTGGTTAATACGTTGAAACATGCGGTGGTTGTGATGAGAGAGGTTGTGGCAAGGTAATCTAAAAGTCTTGCAGTCATTTTTTTCAGGAGATCTGGATTCCATGTTACGAAACGTCACCATTTGGGGTTTCAGGATGTCACGCCTGAAGTTCAGGTGTTTCATGGTGTCATCTGCCAACTGTATACTTCAGGGTGCCACACTTCGTGTGACGCGGGTGTGTCAAGGTTTCCTGGGGCATAAAATATAGATACATAAGAGCATTTAAGAACCATCAGACACGGGTGTTTCACAATGCCATCTTGCTGTAAACGCAGGCAATTCAGGAGGTTATTTAAAGCCGGAAACAAGTGCTAAATATACAGGAGACGAACACCACCGCTTCAAGGGTGGCTCTGAGCGTCAGACAAATGTTTCAGAGAGCTACAGAGCTTCAAGCATCGGGGCTTCAGAACATCAAACGGCTTCAGACGGGTTTCCCAGGGAGCTTTCAGGGTTTCCGGACACCAAGGAGCTTCAGACAGGTGTTTAAGGGCGGCACACATCGACAGACACAGGTGTTGAGCGCTACGGAAAGGAAAATCAACGTCACAGAAGATGTGAAGATGCCACGAGAAAGCAGGTTACTTTTGCAATTATTTTGTGTCGTGATGTCACGATAATACCCGAGACCTCTTGCTTGTTGTCCTACCCTGGGGGGGACCAGAAGTGTCCTACCCCTGGAGTGGGGGGGGGGGAACAGGAGGTTACTCTCACACTCCTGACAGTCGAAGGTCATCTCATCAGCGGTTATACCCAATAAAGTAATCTTCCAACGAGACTTGTTCACGGTGAGGTTGGCCACGCCTGATATAAAGTAATTATATAACTCTATATAATATCCCAGGACGTCGACCGCACGGAGCCAAATGGCCCGTCTTTTATTGCTGAGCCTCTGTCAGAGACCACCTCTCTATAATGACTCCTTAACCCCAGTATAATGACAGTCTTTACAGCCAGGTAGAGGTCTCTTAGACGGAAGGCATCCCCGTCCCGGCTGTGTTCTGTTTATCGGGATCACAATTCTGCCCGCCGGGGAAGAATGTCTCGGCTGCAGTAAAATTGAGCCACAAATGACTCTCGTAAAACAAAGCATAAAACAAGGTCCTTAGCATCTCCTGATCCTCCTCGTGTGATAAGTGAAGTAATGGACTTATCTGGGGCACTTAGGGGAGTTCTGCAGCGCCAACATTTTCATTTGTTGCCCTTGAGGAAGTGATGACTTATCGAGACGATAGTTGAGCGTCACCGAGACGAGCCCGAGTCGTGACGGCTAGGTGTCTGGCGCTCTCTGTTTACGGTCACCTCTTTTTTTTTTTCCATTTTCTCTCATCCTTCCTCGTCGATGACTCCTGCTTCCTCCCTCCGCATCTTGTCTTCAGGGTAACACTATTATGATAACTGAGGTTCTCCTGCTGCTCTACCTCCGTCATTACTCACCATCAACAGTTTTGTTTACATCGTCTTTCGTCTTCTTACAAAGCGAGTGAAATTTTGTCGTCAATCTGTATGGAACGCAATGCAGATGTTTCTTCCCCTCTTGAATGAAGTGGACCAGTAACACAGCCACGTAACCACATGGAAGCGGGATCATCCTAACCTGCAATCCGAACAGGAATTTAGTGAACCTATGAAGGCTCTGAACTGGGCCAGTAAAAAGAGAAACAACCTACTCAAGTATGTGGAACAACGTGTTTGTCGCCTGAGCCAGGCCCACAGCGCCACCTTATCAAGTCCCGCCTCCTCCGACATTTCATCCTTGGTAAAGGAGGCAAGATGGTCGCCAGCGCCACTCATACATGCATGTTTATGGTCCTCTAGATACGCACGCTTCCCCCAAGTATGTCGTTCTCTCCTCCGCTCCACCGTTTGTCTTGCTTGGGCGCCAAAATCCCCCTGCTGACTCCCAGCTATACTACCAATCATCTGTGGTATCTCGCGCCCTCTGCGCCCGAGGGATGGGGTACGCTGAAGGGGCAGATAACAGGGCACCTGATGGTCCATGACGAGGTAATCTACATTCTTATTCTGAACTGCAGTGGATACGGGACAATGAAACAGAGAGCACCTCCTCCCCCATCCACTTCTCCCCTTGCCTGAACTACCGACATGAAGAGGAAAAAGTTGATAAATAATACACTGAAGTAAGGAGTAAATGCGCTGCCTTGGACATTCTGTTGGAAAGAGAGAAAGGAAAAAGTTCTTTGCTACTTTTACGAAGCAATTGCACCGAAGCCGGACTTTTTAACGAGAGAAAGATGTTGAATTGTCTCTTCTTAAAGAAGGACAATTATTTACTAATAACAGACAGCAATGAAGCATTTGTTTAAACTTGATTTGAAAGGTGTTCATGATCTTTACATATATAGTACTACATCTGGTTGTCTTTTCCATCGTGAGAATCTCTTGTCCAGGTTGCTATTACAATATCTCTTTTCTTTAATCTTCAAACTATTATTTTGGTCACTGAATCTTTCTGTAATGTCATACAGTCATTGCACAATATGTTGTTGAAATTATATAGTTTCTTGAAAACTTCTATTAGACTCTCAGTGGTCTGTGTTTCTGTGGAAAGTGCAATTCTAGATCTCTGAGTCTTTCCGTATGAGGCTTATTTCTCAGAAACAGGATAAGGTTGGTTTGCTCTCCTTTAAAATCATTATAGTTTTCCGTCATCTCTGGTCCAGTCAGCTAAGCAAGGCCAATTACATATATATATATATATATATATATATATATATATTTATTCGTTACCGTACTCCGCCTACATGCAGTTGCACCGCGAGTGTGAAAAGTCGCCTCTGGCGAAGTCTTTTAATATATCAACCAACAAAGGAGTAAAGTCTCATGAAGGAACTTTTTATTCCAAAGGAGTCCATAATTTCCCTTCTACATATTGGAGCGTTAAAGGGTTCCTAAGGTTATACATGTATGCTGTGTGTGTGTGTGTGTGTGTGTGTGTGTGTGTGCAAGTAACAGTAAATACTATACGAGGGTAAGTGGCTGCATCTCAGAGTTCGGCCGGGAGTATGTCACCACGACCAACCGGTCCCGCTGACCGCTGCTGGCTACTACTAACCCGCCCCGGGGAGGACTCACGATGAAGACTGAGCCTTCGACGAGGGGACGAACCGGGTTTCTGAACAGCGACGTTAAGGCGGGTCTCTGAAGTCTTAAGACACGCGGGGGGAAGGCAGGAAGGCAGGCACAACCCCGCTACAGTCATCCACGATCGAAAGTGTTGGCCCACGACCAAGGGACGGCAAGCAGCAGACGCAGCGGTGACCAGAGCAGTGCAGTACTTGTTGGCCGCGGATATATTGGCAGGGCGGACAGGGAGGTGCGAGGGGAGGGCGCGGCCGCTGCTCCGTGTGTGTGTGTGTGTGTGTGAGTGTGCGGATAGCTACTGCCCCAATGACTTACCCTGCGAACCCGCCCGCGTCTCTCGTGTGTTTTTGAGCTGGAAATGTGCGGTGGTGGCTCTCACGGGCTTGGCCCTTTTGGGGACCTTGACTACGGCGAGCTCAGCCGCGGTCGGGTGCGGTAAAGCTAGACCTTGAGTCTCAGGTCCGAGGCCGGCCTGAGCGAATGGTGAGGAGGCAAGTGAGACAGACAACGTCGCGTACGTCTGTGTTGTCGTCTGACATACTCCTGTGTTCATCATACACCAGCCAGGGCTGTATACACACTACTAAGCAACTCTATGAAACATTCAGGTGAGATTACACAGTAGTGAAAATTGGGCGAAAAGTGAATTTTTGTCCTAAAGCTCCTTATTTTGCATAGACCGGTTGACATGTGGATTAGGGCGCTGCCTGCATTGTGCATACGTACATTTGGCAGCGCACACTTGTAGAGGGCGCCAGGTATCCTGTAAAATACTCCATAGAACTGAAAAATTCTCTCTCTCTCTCCAAGGTCTCCTGCAGCTTCAAAGCTGCGCTACAGTCAGTAGCAGGGAAAGGATGGATTCCTTCGGTGTTAGATGTTCCTCGACGAGATTGTTATGCGATGATATAACCTTGCAGAGGGTGACTTTTCACTCGCAGCGTAAGCACAAGCAGGAAGTTGGGTAACGCCTCTTATATATATATATATATATATATATATATATATATATATATGTGTGTGTGTGTGTGTGTAAGGCATAACTGATAAAAGATAGCCTTAATAGACATGTCGCTGTGGGCTGCTGAGGGAAAGATTCTGATAAAACAAGAAATCCTCTTCACCGGTGTATAAAGAAATATCATTTCTCGTTGCCTCCCTTAGTCTAAATTCCTCAAGTATTTTGACAAAAATATTTCGCGAATTTTCTGATACAGTCAAGCCTTGAACAGTCGCCTGAGATGGGGTTCAGGTAGTCCTTCACAACGGTCCATAACATTACATTGTCGTATTTTCGCCAAAAGAAAATCACGTTTACTTTGAAACTTTGTAATACCAAAATGTTAAAGACTTTACCTCTAACAATCAACGATGCTGACCACTACACCACGGAAGCTCATAAGTACACTATTCTTCAGGATGTTCGACTGAAGCCGTAGTTACTGATATGATATGCAAATTATATCCCGATATACCACTTCTATTTGCTAATTCATTGGTCAGTATTTTGAGGAAATACGACGCAGAATAAATGTAAACGTAACAAGATTCGCGAGATCCTGTTTCCAATAAGAAATGACCAAAATCTCAAAATGTTCAAATTCCTCTTCAGATCCTTTATACCCGAACTGACGCTTGTCGTCTGATGACAACTTCGCATCTTAGCGTAATTCCTAACTTGAATTTGGTGTATACATTACTGCACGTCCCTGAACATCTTGGCTGGCCCGCGGGGTAAGGATTGCAGGGAAATATTCTGTTAATATTCCCAAGAAAAAAGTGCATGTGGTGTGAATAATAAACATTCATTTTCTTATTAACATCATGTTCACTAATCATTTGTTTTTCAATTCATTTCTCTTCTGTTAAACACAATAACCATCCTACTCTACACATAAATGCGTCACCTATGCGTTAAGCGTTACCTGATGCATGCGTCACGCATGTGTCTGCTATGCGTCATCGGCTGCAGTGTGAGGCTGCAGTGCAGTGAGGTACCCGGGACCCATTAATGAGCAGGAGGAGAGGAGCTGGGATTAACCCGCCACATTGTTCTGCTCCCGTGGTGACAAGCAAGAGGCATCTGTGGTCGTATGCGGTTCAGCAGCAGCAGCAGTTCTAAGAACTGGAGAAATAATGAGGCGAGGCAGCTAATTATACGGGCAGAAGTGGAAGTCACAAGGCCTTGTTCAGCTGTCATGATGGCTCGTGTGGGCCGACTCTCTGCCGCCGCTGGCGGAGGCATTACAAAGACGTAAACAAAATTGGAATACGTTGCTGAGAGACTTTACCCCATGTCTTCGACTCCTCCTCGTTTTATTCCTCTTCCTCTTCTTTCTCGTATTCTTCGTCACTATCGTCGCCATCATCATCGTCTTAGGCTATTCTCCCATTCCATTATTCTAATTCTTTTTACCTGCCAATTCATCGTATTCTTCTTTTTCTTCATTTTCTTCCTCTTCTTTGGACTTTTTATTAAACTCTATGCATTAATTATTCTTCTTCCCATTTTGCTATAATTCTTCTTCGTTTACCTCTTTCTTGGGTCTATATATATATATATATATATATATATATATATATATATATATATATATATATATATATATATATATATATA
>JAYMFT010264250.1:0-10723 GCA_038088735.1 Panulirus argus
ATATATATATATATATATATATATATATATATATATATATATATACATATAGTGTGTTTTGCACAAGCTCTCCTACATGTTTATCCTCCTTCGAAACGCTCTCTGCGACAGGAGACGATGCATAAATCTCGTCAGCCTGTCTTGCCTTCCTGGTAAATTTGCATGCAGGATCTGTTGGTCTAAAACTTTGGCTTGATGAAATATTTCACGATCGCTCATCCCTTCCCACCAGGCACACCCTTGCCCCTCCCACCCAATGTCTTCTTGGAAGCCTAATACAAAAATAACTCACCAGAAGTTTCCATATTACAAAACTTGTCCACTCATTACTCCTCGTCAGGACAAAATGTTTTCGGTTTTGTGAACTTTTCCTGGCGAGTCTTTGGCTCGTTAAAGCAACATCACTGGAGGAGACATATTCTCTCTCTCGGCCATGGAGGATTTCCTTTGGTTATAACTAACTCCATCTCTTCCTTCTGGTTGTAAGGTGGATTAATCATGTCTCTGTTTTCCTGGCGAAACATTCTCTCCTAGTTGGCGAATTGTCACTGAATTAAATACTTTATACTGTCAGTCTTGTATTGCTATAAATGATTCGATTTTTCTGTTTCTTTACATATTGTTTAACTTACCATTATAATGCGTTAATTTTTTTTTCACCCATTTAGAAGTAAACCTGTTTTGTTCTCACTTGCTACTGGATCCAGCGTCCTCTCTCCCTCCTTCTCTCTCTCTCTCTCTCTCTCTCTCTCTCTCTCTCCCTCTCTCTCGTCTCACGAATCAACTTGAGAACCATCCAGTACCAGCTGTAGACACCAGCTGCAGACGTCGTTGTCTCGGTGGTGGTGTTCCCAGATGGTCCCTGGGCAGCGTCTTTGGTCTCAGTTCCCCCTTCATGGAGCAGGCAGATGGCACAGCACCATCAGCGTCAATGATATCCAGCTGGCGCTCCCAGATGGTGGGTAGATGTGTCCGAATTGAAGTTTCAACTTTCTCGTGAGGCGCCAAGCGAAGCAGGAACCATGAAAATCAAGGTGCAGATGGCATATTAGGGCACGACTATCGAATATCATTATTAAGGATATCGTGTGGAGCTGACAGCTGGTTCTCTAGCACCATCTGTTGTGATCAGAGGTCAGGTGGTTTTCCCAGCTGGTGCCTGCGTATGGACGGCTGATGCCATCACCTGTGTGAGGCCTTCGGCTGGTGCCATGTCTGGACACAATCCTTGAGCCTAGTTGGCTAGTGCTCACTCTCCAGGTAATGAAGAAGAAAATTAGATTTGTCACATCCAATTTCCTCAATAATATCCAATTAAGGACGCAAATTGGATTCTTACCTCATGTCCCCATTCAACTGAAAACAGATTTATATATAAATATACATATATATATACACACACACATATATATATATATATATATATATATATATATATATATATATATGCACATCCGTTTGTTAGGCTGTGTCTTCCCCTTTACGCAAACCCTAACCAATTCACGAGTTTTATTGTCAGCAATGAATATATTCATGCAAACATTTCTTGGTGTGACTGTCTGCATCATTCCGTATTTCACTCATGGATGCACGTAACAAGTGAATTAAGTCTGCATGTAAGTTTGCATTTCTCAGTGTACGCATTTATGCAGCATGTTGATATGACTTGATGTAATTGGCATGATGCATGAATTCCAGGTAGTTTTTCACTCGCGAATAAGTAGATATTTATCATCACCTTTGCGTCATAATAATCGTCATTAATTAACTGCATCACTCACGCTCATCCTAAGTCATTAGGATCATGGTAGACCTCCGGGAGATTACACCAGCTTGATGCAAATTGTCTCGTGTTCAGAAATGACTCCCTTCGCTTCCATCTTAATCTTCTCTCACGATCATTGTGTCTAGACATTACTTATCCACTGCTATCCCTCCACCTTGACCTCAACACATACACACCCAACCCTGCATTGCTCCAGGCAAACCACTCCACCCTTACTTTTTTTTCCATCCACAGCTCCCAGCAACACCCCTTGATCCACATCCACGCACCCGCACCTCTCCACCCACTCTCTTCCACCACTCCTGTCACTCAGACGACATCCACGCTGGTACCCAGAGTCCTCCGCTTACCACCTCTTGTCATCGCATACGTTCCACTCTTTCTCTCTCTCTCTCTCTCTCTCTCTCTCTCTCTCTCTCTCTTTCTTTCTTCATCATTACTTTGTCACTCTGCTTGGTGTTCCTTGTCCAACCCTACATCAGGCTACTTCTATCCTCCATCCCTCTCTCCTTCACACCCTCGAAACATTTTCTCCCTCACTGCTCCTCCCTCTGCGTTCTCCCTCCCATCCTATCACCATCCTCTCCTTCTAGCTCTCCCTCACCACCCGCTCTCTCAGGACACCACCATTAAAGGATGAGGATGAAACACACTGTTTCCCAAAGCTCGACGCAGTTAGGGGTCCAACCAAGTTTCTTTTCGGCAGAGAGGAGAGAGATGGAATATTTCCTGGCCACATTTTCCATGAATGTATTACAGCCGGTGAGATATTCCACAGAAAATAGTTTTATGATCAGATCCAGAAAATTCTGTAAACATTTCTTGACGTCATCGGTTCGCGTGTTAATTTCTTAGACTCTTAAACATCATAAACATTGATTCATTAGGTTATTATAGTACTTAAAGATCAAACATTCGGACTCATCATTTTTATTGACATCTTTATCTTCCTCGTTGTCTCGTCACTTTCACGAACACTTGTCCCTTGTCTCCTTGGATCATCCCAACTACAACTGCCTCGCCTCTACATAGCTCCTCCACATGTTGTTATAGTCTACAGTCCTGGTATAGGCGAGGGGGGGGGGGATGACCACACTGATGTGTTGGGGTCTTGTCCAAAACTTCTTTGAGTTGACCTTGTTTAATACACGACATGCATGCGCTAGATGACCATCTGTGAATAAATCATGCTGGATCTAACTGAGCAACGAGAAGCCTAGAATGCACACTTGATGTGGAGGTGAGAGAGGTGGACTCGTGAGAAAGCGCTCTCGAGACTCGTAGCCAGGTGGAGGCAGTGGAGGCTCTCCGCCAAAACCAGCAGCCAGAGGAGTGGAACTGGGTGTTCTTGCGCCCCGGGGGATTCCTGGGAGTGAGTGGCTGCTCTGAGTGGAAAATGCTGAGACCGACCATCCTCAGTTTGCGGAGTGCTGCAGTGGCCACCAGACTGAATATAAAAGTGGGGGCCAGTTCGCGCTGGCGCTCGGAGAATCTCTCACGAGGCTGGTCGTGTTTTCCGAAGCTGTGAGGAGTTCGATGCTAATCAGTGGAGCACCATTCACCCCCCCCCCTCCCCCGGCTGCCTGCCACGTAATATTGCCAATGATGAGCTGCGTGTAATGATTCCAGTGAGCTGGATCATTACTGTCGTCCCTCGTTAATGGTGGCCAAGAGTCAGACCAGTAGCGAAGGTTCTGATCTGTTCTCCACCGGTAATTACCCGACGTTAGTCTGGGAGATATTCCCAGTCAATAGACTCAAGTGGAAGGGAAAGAAATCATCTGTATATCTATTCATCTATCTGTCTATGTATTTATCTGTCTATCTATCCATCTATCTGTCTATCTATCTATCTAGCTTTATATTTATATGAGGGTGTGGAGGGGAGGGAAAAAGATGGTGAGAAGAGACAAAGGAGAAGGAGAGTTGTGGAGAGAAGGTGCGGTGGGGATGGGAGGAGACGTGCGAGGCTTGAGGAGAGGCAGAAGAGGGAAGAAGGAGCAAGGAAGGAAGGAAGCCAGTGACGGCAGAAGACCGGTCTGGTCCAGACAGTGATGCCTGAAGACTGTTGCTGGCAACAATAGCAGGAAGCTATTGTCTGTTGACGACTGCGATGACGTGTGGTGGCTGGTCGGAACTTTATATGATATGTGGAGGATGACGGTGCGTGGTGCTGGTTAGGGACTGGTGCTTTGTGCTTAATGGGGACCGATGGCGTGTGTGTGGTGCGTGGTGAGGAAAGATGGTGTGTGTGGTGTTTGGATGGAACGGGTGGTGCATGTTGCTTGCTAGGGAGTGATGGTTTTTGTGGTGCCTGTGTGGAATGGAGACTGGTGGAGAGGATGTGACCGTACAGTCGAATATATACGGTAATGTAATCAATACTGGCGGAGACAACGTCGATCGCTGGTTGATTTACATAGCTCTAATACAGGAGGTAGGACATGTATATATGTTTTAGTTTCGTGGCCATATAGGTAGGATTCTGTCAATATTCACTTTGTACTTTACTTGAGTGTCGAGTTGGCTGGTGGTACATATCAGGGAGCGTCACAGGCCATCATCAGTATTTCTAGTCATAACACCCACACAGAGTGTGGCAAACTTGTGTTGACATCAAGACCCTCCGGTAACCTCAGCTTGAGTTGTTTTCTGTCGCGTGCCCTTTTCAACTCCCGGGGGTCACGTCATACTCAGAGAAGGAAGAAGTCTAAGGATGATTCAGGATCCAGAGTGGCAGAGTGGATGGACTGGCAACCTGCCAGACTCGCCAAGGACTTAGAGTGGCAGAGTGGGTGAGTAGAGTTGGAGTATATGCTAATCAGGAGCCTAGATAAACAGGACTACGTTTTGGTACTGCAGTGAGTCGACGGGTCCGGCCCAGGGTAGCGAGGTGAGTCCTGTGGCAGCTGTACAGGTGAGATGAATCTAGTTAGTCTGGGGATTATGGGACGCAGATTGAGAGAGATGGCAACTCTCCGGGCCAGAAGGAGTTAACCATTCTGCCACCCTGGGGGAATGGATAATTACTGGGCGGTAAGGTCACCGGTCACCTGGGTTGTGAACTAACTATAGACCCGGAGGAGCAGGTGAACATGGGGTGTAGGAATGAGTGGAAGCGGTAAGCTAGCCTAGGGCCCACGGTATCAGCAGGAGTTGCTTGCTATCTCGTTGACTAGGTACTGATACGAGTCTCATGGCTGTGTTATTTGACAATTTTCTTCACGTGGAATGACAGGGAAAACATATTTTAACCCGCCCATCTTTACTGTAGTTGTTTACGTAAACCAAAAGAGGGTATTCGTAACCATCGATCGTTGTGATTACATTGCATGCATCAAATACGCATCTCGTGTTGAACTTTCAACCTCGTATTTGACGATAAGGAGCTTGGCAAAGGACGTGTAAGATACCGATAAGTACGGCTGTGTGTTGGGTTTTGGTTACTTTTTTTCTTAATCTTTTCCTGCAATCTCTCCGTCCCACTTTCTCCTCTCAATCTTATTGACGATCACTCATTCCAATTCTTAGCCAGAATTCTTCAGAAATTCCATACAAATTCCTTCCACTACTTTTCCTCTGCGTCACTGAGTCTGAAAGGTCAGCACCATATATTTACCCTTACCGTCTCCCTGTCTCTTAACCATCCCACATTTTATATATACTTCAGTAAAAGTTTGGTACAGTAAGCCCTTTAAGCACTTGATCCTCACATGTTCTTTTCATATTTACGCGGTTGACAGAAATAGCTTTTCCTTAATACCTTTCCGCCCGGCGCTGCCTTACGTAACTCTCTCGGCTCCGTTATTGTCCTTTTTCCAACACTGCCTTATAAATGTGTCTTGACTCCATTATTGTACCCTCTCCAACGCTCCCTTACATCAGTTTCTTGGCTCTGTTATTCGTCGCTTCAACATTCTTTTTCTTGCTAACGTCTTTATGAATCTGATTTCCTACAGTCCCCTCTCACCATATACTCCACGACAGACAAAGTCGGTTATACATTCCTTCCCAGGACTGGCCACTTCTACTTTTGGTGACCCTTAGAAACTCCTCCTCTGCCTTTTTTCTTTTTTTTTTCTCTTTTTATCTCAATTCCCTTTTTCCTAATTTTCCAAACTTTCTCTACATCCTCTTTTGTTTTCGCATTGTCATTACACCACCTTATAGCAAAATATCTACATCTATGTATATCTATCTGTCTATCTATCTATCTATCTACAGTAGAATTTTACATCACAGCATAAAACTGAACCATAGAAAACTAAATGTCGTAGGCTATCCCTTACCGTCCTGAGGGGACAGTCATATTCCCATTCTCCTCCCTCCGGCTGGACTATCCTCCCTGACTGGACGCCCTACGGTAAAGCCAGCGGGATTTGCCTGTGATTCATTGTTCATCAGAAGGTGGGACCGTAAGGGCCAGCATTTTGACCCTCCTGGTCAACGGATTCGAACTGGGAATAGTCCAGCATGAGCAGTGCGAGGGCGAAGAGTGACTCCGAACCAGATACTTAGATAACAGTATATATATATATATATATATATATATATATATATATATATATAGATATATATATATATATATATATATATACATTAGACTTTCTAGATGGCCCATGATAATTTGTACTGAGCGACAGTGAAAAATGCTGGAGGGGAAATGTTCAAGAGACCAAAAGGAAAAGAATGATTTGGACTTCACCCGATGAATGAAGGAATGAGTGAAGGGCGGAAATGAACAAGGTTTTCTTTCTTTTTTCCTGACGCTGGGTAGTGGAGAACAGATGTCGAGAGACGGAATGAATGACGGTAGATATGAAAAGCAAATGAGGAGAGGAATGATTGTGAGGTGAGATGTTCGCTGCTTGTGAGAGGAGATGGTGAGGAGAGATGTTTGTAAAAGTGGAGAGCCATCCAGAATGGTGAGGAGAGATGGTTAGTGAGTGGAAGAGACTTGACGGCAAAGAGAGATGGGTACTGAGTAGGAAAGACAGAAGGAGAGACGGGATGTGAGGCGAAACGTTAAGAAAGAGAGAGGGATAGATAGAGAGAGAGTTCTTCGAAGAAAGAAAAGCAACATACGCTAAACAATCGCACAGAGAAGACGCACAAAGGTAGAAAAGAAAAGGAAATCATGCAGGAAACGTAGAGGGAAATGAAAACAAACGAAGAGAATTAATTGTATAAAAGAAAAAAATCTGAAGATTTCTGAGTAGGGAACAAAGGCAACAAGAGGTGACAAAATTATTGTTGAGAAAAGAAAAATCTCATTTGTACGGCTGTAATTCATCCTACTCTCATTAAGTGAATTATATAGACTGAAATAGAAAAAAAAATCGTGACATCCTAATGGGATTCTGATTGTTACCGAGTTTGCTTCATCCCAGAAAATAATAAAGTCTGACTCTTCAGCGGTGGGGAACCCCTCTGACTGGACGTGCCTGATCCAGGGATTTCCCGAGCTGGCAAAATTCTGGATAAAGTGATGTTGTGAGAGGGGTCTCTAGAGCGTCCCAGGGTCCAGAACTCTCATATTTTCCTCAAAGAGGTTAAAGCTTGATACAGAGAAAACGTGGAATGTGAGTTACAACAGATATATCATTGACGCAGTGATTGTTAGACGAGGCGGGTGAATAAAGCGAGAAAGAGAAGTTTGAGATAGCTTGATTATTTCTAAATCTCGATATATGAATTGATAGAATTTCGAGGAAAGGTCAAAGTGGTTGACATACGTTAAAGAGATAAGAGAGAGAAAAGAAAACGGAAGAAGAGGTTAAGAATATCACTCTATCTGAAAGATAATTGAGGGATTTGTGGCTGAAGAACGAAGAGAAAAGTGGATAAGACACTGAAGATTAAGTGGACTTTATGGAAAAACCGGAGAGAAAAAGGGGAGGTAGTAGAGTGTGGGGCTGTCAGATACGGCTGGATGACGGTTTCAGTTCTTCAGGTGGCCGAGGAGTGTCTTGAGATGAAGTGGAGGAATGGCTGCTATAAAGATGGAAGAATGGTTGCTACAGAGATGGAAGGATTGCTGCTACAAAGATGGAAGGGTAGTTGCTGCAGAGATGGAATAATGGCTACTACAGACATAAGAGAGCGAACACTGAAAAGTCGGCATATGGGTGAGGCTCCAAGGAAAGCCTATTAGAGATTCGGCCGAGTCTATTGGCATGCCATTCAGTCTCTCGTGATGACTTGGAATAAAACCTGGGTTCACTTTGAAGGACTGGAGCCGGTAATGTGAGCACTAGAGACGGACTGTTTGGCGACCAGGTTCTGGAGTAGGGAGAGGGCAAGAAATTGGAAAGTGAGAGAGAAAGAGAGTGACTCGATTGTAAAACTAAGGAACGGATTTGAATATGGAATGGACTCGCGTTCATTATATAACGAAGGGAGCGAAAATACGTGAAATGAGTGGATTCAGGAGCTCAGCGTGGTGCGTGGAGAGGAATGTAACAGTCGGTTGGATCGTGAGAGACTGTACATATGTATTGAACTTGGAGACACAGGCTCTGGTTGGCTACTGCGAACTGGATTAAGACAGCTGGGTTATGACTGGATTTAGAGACAAATTCTAACTGGATAGAGAGAACTGTTGACTGAATTCAGTTATAGGTCCTGATGGGACTTCATTCTAGATCCAGAGAGACTGGCCCTGATTGAGTAAATTGTATGAGTTAGCCACGAATACCTATATCTATATATGTTTATCTGTCTGTTTATCCATCTATCTATCTATCTACCTATCTATGTATTGACTTCTCGTATCAATGGAATTGGTAGATTTTCCCCAGGTGTCTGAGATGTAAAATGAAAAAGAGAATTCAGCTTCAGTGAATATTCTTCGACGGTTTCTGAAAACCTGTAAAACGTTTTCTTTTCTATTGTGTCACACATTTTGGTTCTGTTCCTTCTTTCCCATGAGCTGTCAACAACTTTCCCCCGGCGTATTCGGACAGAAATGTTCACTTTCCAGCGTGTGTGTGTGTGTGTGTGTGTGTGTGTGTGTGTGTGTGTGTGTGTGTGTGTGTGTGTAAAGAATCCTCGTCAGTGTCTCAAGCCTATTTAAGGTTTTCCTACAGTTACCTCACACCTGTGGGTTCAGTTTCTCTTTTCATGGGAATACCTAAACATTTTCGCTCCTTTACGACCTGCGTACGTTTTGAAAAGACATTACTGATCTTCACCTTAACATATTTACTCGTCGTATCGTATTCCACTTAAATCTCAGATCTTCATGAATGAAGTGAAACAAAGTATGAAATGAAAAGCTGAAGTTACCATCAGCTGGGACTCAGACGGCAGAAAGAAAAAATAGAAATAAAAAAAGTTACAAAAAACAAGACAAACGCTGGATTCTAAAACTTCAACTATCGCGCCTTGCCAGTTTAGGAAAAGTTCTTTTTTTTTTCTTTTCACTTCAGATGGAAGGCAAACAAAAACATTCAACTGTGCCACTTACTGGAATGAAACACAAACACAACTAATTCTTTGGTTCAATTACTGGAATGGGAGAAAGTTGTGAACCAGCAGCCATTGTCTCCCATCTCTCCTTCTCCACATTCAACGACCACACCAACCAGTCACCACTCTGTGGAGGAGATAGAAGGAGAGAGAGAGAGAGAGAGAGTAAAGAAATCCTTCAGGATAATCCATACCAATATCCCGTGCTTTCCTATCTCATTTCCATCTATATAGAATTAGGCTTCTAAGTTGCTTTCACCGTCCACCAGTATATGACTCCCTCGTAGACCCTTACTTCTATTATGGGTCCTTTCCCATTCTCTTCTCTTTTCCCTTCCCCCAACCACTAGTTCCTTTCCACCTCCTCCTCTTCCTTTTTATCCTCTTTCTCCACCACCACCAACATCATCATTCCTACACCAGTTCCAACTCGTTTTTTTTCCTCATTTTTTTCTTCCAACACTTGAGCCCCAAACGTTCTTTGAAGTTCCCCCCTCTCAATACAGGCAGATTAATCTAGTTGTATAGACTTGTGCTTGCCTTTGGACAGCCAGGAGTTAGGCTAGGGTCAGACTGGAGTTAGTCTAGGATGACACTGGGGTTAGGCTAGGCTCAGGCTAGGCAGAAGTAGGGGTTAGGTTTGAGTTTATATACAGTCGAGAAAAAATCCTGGGGGGTCACTCTGGAACTAAATTTTTTTTTCGGTGTGGTGGGGCTTCGCTGAAAATATGGTTAGACTTGATTATAGACAAGGTTAAGCAGCAGTCAGTGGAGTTGAGAATTGGTTTCAGCTGTGGATAGGCTGAAGTCTCTCGGGCTAAGCTGTGATTAAGCTGAAGTCCGTCGGATTACGCTAGAGGATTAAAGTTAGGTTAAGTTAAAGTCCATCAGGTCAGATAAGATTTGAGCTGAGATTATGCTAAAGTTCATTTGATTAAAGCTGGGGTTCTGGTGAGGTGTTTCCCGGTTAGACTTAGATCAAGCTGGGTTTGAAGTGGGTGGAACTTGTTCTGAGTTATATTAAATTCAACAGAGTCTCCCTGAATCAGGAGTGTGAGTTAAAGTATATTTCGAGTGTGATATTCAATCGAGAATCCAGTTAGGTTGCAAGAGGCATAATGATTCAACCGTGACTCCAGTCAGGTTGAGAGAATCATGTAATGATTCACCTGAGGGCCAAAGTTAATAGATATTGCGAGGCATAACGAATTGAATTAACTTCAGAATAACTGAAAATATAATTGTGGTTGATGATTAATCAGGAGTGACTAAAATGGCTGCAATTAATTAGAATTTTTAACCAACTACCAACACGAGGCTCGCATCATTACAACATTAAAAGTTTTGAGTACCTTTTATTTGGTAATATGTATGTTCTCTCTTTTCACATATTCTGATTTATGCAGGTATATGTAGTGTTGAACTCTCTCTCTCTCTCTCTCTCTCTCTCTCTCTCTCTCTCTCTCT
>JAYMFT010264261.1:0-10723 GCA_038088735.1 Panulirus argus
ATATATATATATATATATATGACGGGTGGTACCAGTGAACAGCTGGTAGTACTCTGGTGTGAGCCGTTTTCATTCATTCCCAGGTTAGGTGATATGATCCCGTAGACAAATAGACCAATCTTAAAACACACAAGCCTTCACAATTCTCACATAAGCGCCAGCATCCATTTACCTCTAAATTCCTGGGACTTGCATGCACTTACTCCAAAGCTTCGGGATAGGATGGAATTGGTTCAGTGAATTACTTTCGTAAATGGAATTTTACGGCTAAATTATTGTTTACAATGTATCTTGACAAAGCCTGTGTGTTTTTTAGATAACGTGAAAGACTTATAGAAAATGTGTGTGAATAATGATAATAAAGTAACTCGTTTTCTGTTCTTTTCAGCAGAGACTGAATACTTCCCGAACTCTGGGGAAAGCACAGAGTGGCCATAGCTCAGAAACAGGACCTACCAATGGGAGGCCTCGGGGTCTGGATGCTGCTGTTTCTTCTCTCTCTTCTTTGTAAGTCACTCGACGAATATCTAATCATTTTAGTATTGATTAGCGAGATATTTATTTGCCCATGTTTGCTTGACATAACGCCACGAATTCAGAGACAAGAAAATTTGCAAAGCAACATGTTATCTTAGTGATAATTGATGTTATTTAATTGTTGTCATTATATATATATATATATATATATATATATATATATATATATATATATATATATATGATGTCTACTTAAAGTTTTCATTTTGTGTGTGGAGCTATAATTGTATCCCTCCTGGTGTATATAATGTTGTCATGTAGAGAAGATAATATAGTCCTGAGGATGTAGAAAGTAGATACCACTTTCTAGTGACTAGTTTGTACAGTAGATAGTGGGAGTTCTGTGCTCTTGGAGCCCCATCTCTTGAACTTTCTTTACTACCATACAGATTTTGAAACTGTTATACTATCTGCAATTATATTTTCATCATTTACTTTGTTACATTCACGTAACGCACAGATGCTTTACATAAAAGTGCATTCTTTTTTAGATATTTTCTTAAAAAATCTCTTGCTTAGTTTCATGTTGTGGCCTCTGGTTGTTATATCTTTGTACCTTTCGAAGAAATGTTCATTTGTTGACATCGTCAAACTGTTTAAGAAACTTGAGAGTTGAGATCAAGTCAACCCTTACTTATTTCTCATCCATGGTGAGTAAGCTTATGGCCTGTAGCCTATCACTGTAAGTCAAACGTCTTGGTTCTGCTTCCATTATTGTTGCCCTCCTCTGGATCTTCTCTGTCAATTCTTTGCGCTAGTTTGAGTGCACTGACCAAACTTGAAATCCACATGCTAGATATTGCTTTATGTGCACTGTGAAAGATTTGCTGAACATTTTATCCACGTATCTAAATGCAGTTCCAATATTTGCCAGTAGACAGTAATGAGTCCCATCCCTATCAGTTTGCATTTGCTTAGGTTGAATTTCTTCAACTATGTATCAGACCAACTTTGGAGTTCATTTAGGTCCCCTTGTAAGTTGATGCAGTCTTCGTCATCCTTTACTTTCTTCAATGGCTTCTGCATTGTCCACAAACATGTCCGAGTCCCAGTCCTTCTGGCAAGTCATGTAAAAGACAAAAAGACCATAGGTCCCAAGACTGAGCCTTGCTGTACGTCACTGGAGACCACAGTCCATTTCGAAAAGGCTCCACTGAATAGTGTCCTTTGTTCCATGCCACGGACGTTGAATGGAACAAAGGTTGAACATTATTTTAAGCGGACTGTCAGGTGTATATTTACACTTCATCTGCATCTGTGGAGAAACTTCATGAGGACCATGAGCCCTATAGGGGTCAAGACTCTTAAGTAGTCCACTCATGTCGTTTCCAACTATTTCATTACTATCCAAGACTTTTCTTTACCCCATATTCACTGGAGATGGGGCTGCGGTGTCTTCCAGTGTGAAAACACTTTTGAACTTATAGCTTATCTCTTCGTATATCTTTATATCGTACTTTTATAAACTCCAGCTCTTTGAATCCTTTTCCCTCACGACCTGCTTTGTAATCGAGAATTGACTTGTGATACATTTTTGGAAAAGTTTTGGATTATCTTCTGCCTGGTTCACAATATCCCCTCCCGCTCTTGCTTCCATATCCTGAGGTTCTTGTTCCTTGCTCTCATGTATCAGTCAAATCCTGCCTGGCAGTTGTGCCTCATATATCCTTTTCCCGGTATATCCCAAAGCTCTTTCACATGTTGACTTCTTTTTTTTATTTAACGTTATCTCTCTCTCTCTCTCTTTTGTTACCTTGGCTTTCAGTTTGCATCGGATGTTGCCAGTGTTTTAAATCCTCATTGTAGATTTCACAGGCTTCCATGACAGTTGTGTGTGTGTGTGTGTGTGTGTGTGTGTGTGTGTGTAGATTTCCATCTACACCCTCATCTCGGATATAGAATAAACCATCACCCTCGCGGGAGTACACCTCGGGAAATATGTATAGTGTGTTCGGGGAGGAGATATGTTGCTTGCTCGTGTGGAATCACTGTACATAATGACCCGTATGGAGGTCGCTTACACACACACACACACACCACACACACACACACACACACACACACACCAGTGGTTGTGGACGGACCCTCACTCCCGTAATTACAGCGGCCACAACAGGGATCCTCTTGTGGTATAACGACGGTAATTTCCTGTCCACCAGTCTGCCTCTCGCACGACCCCTCCTTTGCAGGGCTCTGCCGGCCGGCCTCCCTGGTGGCTTCCTCTGCTGTCCTCTCCTGCCCCTGCTGGCCCCAGCTGACCTCTTGGCCAGCTGAGCTCAGGTTCTCTGTTACAGACGGCCTTCCCGGGGGCCTCTTTGTCCTGGACGGCCTTCCCGAGGGCCTCTTTGTCCTCGACTGCCTTCTCGATGGTCTCTTGTCCTTGACGGCCTTCTCGGTGGTTTCTTGTCCTCGACGGCCTTCCCGATGGCCTCTTGTCCTCGACGGCCTTCCCGATGGCCCCTTGTCCTCGGTGGCCTTCCCGATGGCCTCTTGTCCTCGACGGCCTTCCCGATGGTCTCTTGTCCTCGACTTCCATATCACCCGCAGCAAGTGTCTTGCTGTGGGAAGTTTAACAGCTCACTACTCCACCACTACCCACCACTGGAACGACTTTCTGCTCTCCACTAACCACCACTGGAACAGATCACTCCCCACCACTACCCACCAGTGTAACAAATCACTTCCCACCACTACACTCCAGTGGAACAGATCACTAACCACTAGTGGAACAGATCACTTCCCACCACTACCCACCACTGGAACAGATCACTTCCCACCACTACCCACCACTGGAACAGATCACTTTCCACCACTACCCACCACTGGAACAGACGCTACCCACCAGTGAAACAGATCACTACCCACCTCTACCCAACACTGGAACGACTCGCTACCCTAGACCATAAAACACTCTATCGTCCCCGGTTATACACATCTACATTCTTCAAGATCATCTCCAGAACTTAAAAGATTCTTCTGAGATGACTCAAGTTCGCCCCGTCGTTGTAAAACCCAAATGTTTCCTGTCAGTGATGTGATATGAACCAGTCACCGAAAGCACAAAGACGAGAGCTGGGTGGAAGCAGCACATTAAAATGTATTTAGCTGTGTATGTTGGTCCACCCAAATAGTTGATGACCCTTGAGAACGACGGTAAGACCCTTGAGCACGACGATACGACCCTTGAGAACGACGGTACGACCCTTGAGCACGACGGTAAGATCCTTGAACTCAAAGGCACGGACGACCCTTAGGTATGACAGCTCGGCCTTTGACCTGACCTGCAGGAATCTTAGAACCTCATGCAAGGGTTTAAAGAGTGATTATTTGTGAGTGTTTAAAAGTTTAACGAATGGTTAATTCTGAGTGTTTAAGGGTTTAAAGTATGATTATTTCTAAGTGTTTCAGGGTTTAAAGAATGGTTAATTCTGAGTGTTTATGGGTTTAATGAATGGTTAATTCTGAGTGTTTAAGGGTTTAAAGTATGATTATTTCCGAGTGTTTAAGAGTTTAAAGAATTGTTCATTCTGAGTGTCTAAAGGTTTAAAGTATGATTATTTCTAAGTGTTTAAGGGTTTAAAGAAGGGTTAATTCTGATTGTTTAAGGGTTTAAGGAATAGTTAATTCTGAGTGTTTAAGGGTTTAAAGCATGATTATTTCTGAGTGTTTAAGGGTTTAAAGAATGATTATTTCTGAATGTTTCAGGGTTTAAAGTATGATTATTTGTAAGTGTTTAAGGGTTTAAAGAATGGTTAATACTGAGTATTTAAGGGTTTAAAGAATGGTTAATTGTGAGTGTTTAAGGGTTTAAAGTATGATTATTTCTCAGTGTTTAAGGGTTTAAAGAATCGTTAATTCTGAGTTTCTAAGGGTTTAAAGTATGATTATTTCTCAGTGTTTAAGGGTTTAAAGAATAGTTAATTCTGAGTTTCTAAGGGTTTAAAGTATGGTTATTTCTAAGTGTTTAAGGGTTTAAAGAATAGTTAATTCTGAGTTTCTAAGGGTTTAAAGTATGGTTATTTCTCAGTGTTTAAGGGTTTAAAGAATAGTTAATTCTGAGTTTCTAAGGGTTTAAAGTATGATTATTTCTAAGTGTTTAAGGGTTTAAAGAATAGTTAATTCTGAGTTTCTAAGGGTTTAAAGTATGATTTTTTCTAAGCGTTTAAGGGTTTAAAGTATGGTTAATTCTGATTGTTTAAGGGTTTAAAGTATGATTATTTCTAAGTGCTTAAGGGTTTAAAGAATGGTTAATTCTGAGTGTTTAAGGGTATAAAGAATGGTTAATTCTGAGAGTTTAAGGGTTTAAAGTATGATTATTTCTAGGTGTTTAAAGGTTTAAAGAATGGTTAATTCTGAGTGTTTAAGGGTTAAAAGTATGATTATTTCTGAGAGTTTAAGGGTTTAATGTATGATTATTTCTAAGTGTTTAAGGGTTTATAGAATGGTTAATTCTGTGTGTTTAAGGGTTTAAAGTATGATTATTTCTGAGTGTTTAAGGGTTTAAAGAATGATTATTTCTGAGTGTTTAAGGGTTTAAAGTATGATTATTTCTAAGTGTTTAAAAATTTAAAGAATTGTTAATTCTGACTGTTTAAGGGTTTAAAGAGTGATTAATTCTGAGTGTTTAAGGGTTTAAAGTATGATTATTTCTGAGTGTTTAAGGGTTTAAAGAATGGTTAAATCTGAGTGTTTAAGGGCTTAAAGTATGATTATTTCTAAGTGTTTAAAGGTTTACAGAATGGTTAATTCTGAATGTTTAAGGGTTTAAAGAATGGTTGATTCTGAGTGTTTAAAGGTTTAAAGGTTTAAAATATGATTATTTCTGAATGTTTAAAGGTTTAAAGAATGGTTAATTCTGACTGTTTAAGGGTTTAAAGTGATTAATTGTGAGTGTTTAAGGGTTTAAAGTATGATTATTTCTGAGTGTTTAAGGGTTTAAAGAATGGTTAATTCTGAGTGTCTACGTGTTTAAAGTATGACTATTTCCGAGTATTTAATGGTTTAATGAATGGCTAAGTCTGAGTGTTAAAGGGTTTAAATTATGATTATTTCTGAGTGTTTAAGGGTTTAAAGAATGGTTAATTCTGAGTGTTTAAGGGTTTAAAGTATGATTATTTCTAAGTGTTTAAGGGTTTAAAGAATGGTTAATTCTGAGTGTTTAAGGGTTTAAATTATTATTATTTCTGAGTGTTTAAGGGTTTAAAGTACGATTATTTCAAGGTGTTTAAGGGTTTAAAGAATGGTTAATTCTGAGTGTTTAAGGGTTATAAGTATGATTTTTTCTGAGTGTTTAAGGGTTTAAAGTGCGATTATTTCTAAGTGTTTAAGGGTTTAAAGAATGCTGAATTCTAAGCGTTTAAGGGTTTAAAGTATGATTATTTCTAAGTGTTTAATGGTTTAAAGAATGGTTAATTTTAAGTGTTTAAGGGATTAAAGTATGATTATTTCTGAGTTGTTTAAGGGTTTAAAGTATGATTATTTCTAAGTGTTTAAGGGTTTAAAGAATAGTTAATTCTGAATGTTTAAGGGTTTGAAGAATTATCATTTCTTTGTGTTTAAGGGTTTAAAGCATAATTTTTTCTTAGTGTTTAAGGGTTTAAAGAAAGGTTAATTCTGAGTGCTTAAGGTTTTAAAGTATGATTATATCTGAGTGTTTAAGGGTTTAAAGTATGATTATTTCTAAGTGTTTAAAGAATGGTTAATTCTGATTGATTAAGGTTTAAAGTATGGTTAATTCCGAGTGTTTAACGGCTTAAAGTACGATTATTTCTAAGTGTTTAAGGGTTTGCAGAATGGTTGATTTCGAGTGTTTAAAGGTTTAAAGTATGATTATTCTTGAGTGTTTAAGCGTTTTAAGAATGATTATTTCTAAGTGTTTAAGGGTTTAAGTATGATTATTTCTAGGTGTTTAATGGTTTAAAGAATGGTTAATTCTGAGTGTCTAAGGGTTTAAAGTATGATTATTTCTAAGTGTTTAAGGGTTTACAGAATGGTTAATTCTGAGTGTTTAAGGGTTTACAGAATGGTTAATTCTGAGTGTTTAAGGATTTAAAGAATGGTTAATTCTGAGTGTTTAAGGGTTTAAGAATGATTAAATCTGATTGTTTAAGGGTTTAAGAAATGATCATTTCTGAGTTTTCAAGGGTTTAAAGTATGATTATTTCTGTGTTTAAGAGTTTACAGAATCGTTAATTCTGAGTGTTTAAGGGTTTAAAGAATGGTTGATTCTGAGTGTTTAAAGGTTTAAAGTACAATTATTTCTGAGTGTTTAAGTGTTTAGAGAATGATTATTTCTGGGTGTTTAAGGATTTAAAGTATGATTATTTCTAAGTTTTTAAGAGTTTAAAGAATGGTTAATTCTGAGTGTTTAAGGGTTTAAAGAAAGATTAATTCTGAGTGTTTAAGGGTTTAAAGTATGATTATTTCTAAGTCTTTAAAGGTTTTAAGAATGGTTAATTCTGAGTGTTTAAGGGTTTTTAGTATGATTATTTCTGAGTGTTTAAAGGTTTAAAGAATTGTTAATTAGCAGTGTTTAAGGGTTTAAATAATGGTTGGTTCAGAATATTTAAGTTTTTATAGAAGGGTTAATTCTGAGTGTATAAGGGTTTAAAGAACGATTATTTCTGAGTGTTTAAGGGTTTAATGTATGATTATTTCTAAGTGTTTACGGGTTTAAAGAAAGGTTAATTCTGAGTGTTTATGGGTTTAGAGAATGATTATTTCTGAGTATTTAAGGGTTTAAGGAAGGGTTAATTTTGACTGTTTAAGGGTTTAAAGAAAGATTATTTCTGAGTGTTTAAGGGTTTAAAGAAAGATTATTTCTGAGTGTTTAAGGGTTTAAAGAATGATTATTTCTGAGTGTTTAAGGGTTTAGAAAATGGTTAATTCTAAGTTTTTACAGGTTTAAAGGATGATAATTTTTGAGTGTTTAAGGGTTTAAAGAATGGTTAATTCTGGTTTTATAACGGTTTAAGAAGTGATTATTTCTGAATATATAAGTGTTTAAAGCATGGCTCATTCTGAGTGTTTAAGGGTTTAAAAAATTTTTATATCTGGGTGTTTAAGGGTTTTAAGAATGAGTATTTCTAAGTGTTTAAGGGTTTAAAGAATGGTTAAATTTTGAATGTTTAACTGTTTAAAGAATGATAATTTCTGAGTGTTTAAGGGTTTAAAGAATGGTTATTTCTGAGCGTTTAAGGTTTAAAGTAGGTTAATTTCTGGGTGTTTAAGGGTTTTAAGAATGATTATGTGAGTGTTTAAGGGTTTAAAGAATGGTTATTTTGAGTGTTTAAGGGTTTAAAGTACGATAATTTCCGAGTGTTTTAGGGTTATTAGAGTATGATAATTTCTGAGTGTTTAAGGGTTTAAAGATTGGTAATTTTGAGTGTTTTGGGGTTTAAAGTATGATTACTTCTGAGTGTTTGAGTACATCATGACTCTAAGGTCTGTGAGTGGATGGTCAGTACATCCACTCATCTGGTAAACCTGTCAGCGTTGAATGTACACAGTTGACAGATTTAACTGGCAAGTTTGTAGATAACTGCACGGGGCCAACTTGTATCTTCCAAGGGCATTTCACGAGAGTTAGCAGTTCACTTTGACTTCCCTTCCAGGGTTACTAACAAAAATACCGAGATAACTGTCAGCCGGAAGGACTTTGGGTCAGTTTTTACAGGACTGGTAAATGAAGAGTCGTTTGTGAGTTTTCTGTCCACAGTCAACCTAGCTTTTCATCCTCAACTCGTGGCTGGTCGGTAGAATGAGTACCTTGAGTTAGGCTGAGGTTATATATATATATATATATATATATATATATATAGTAAACTGCATTTCGTACAGCTGTCAGAGCTCTAGATGAGGAGATTAGATAGATTGGTAATTTCATGTCATTCTAACTAACACTCCCCTTCCCTCACTCCACAACCCCGTAGGGCATTTTTCAAACCAAATAAGCAGCTGGTGTTATTGGTCGATCAGTCTCTGATTACAACAATTCCTTTCACGGTTATGTCCTTTCGCGTTTAAGCCTCGAAAATAGCGCATCAAATATGGCCGACAGCAGGAACAAAAGAATCTAGTTTACCGGATGAATGTCCATGGAAATTACGTCAGTCGGAACTGTAGGTATCTTTCAGGAATGTGGTGTGAGTATACAGTTGACACTGTTGAGACACTTGCTGACGTGAATGGATAGTAGATTGGTGATTGACAGAGTTGCTGAGGATTGTATATAGTTGACTGGTAACTGTCAGGGTGATAAGGTTGTGCACAGTTGACTGGTAACTGTCAAGATTAGTAATGGATTATATACAGTTAACTGGTAACTGTCAGGATTGGTGAAAAAGTATATACAGTTGACTGGTAACTGACTGTCAGGATTGGTGATATGATTATACAGTTGACTGGTAACTGTCAGGGCTGGGGATAAGATTATTATATACAGTTGACTGGTAACTGACAGAGTTGCTGATAAGATTATATACAGTTGACTGGTAACTGTCAGTATGGGGATTAGATTATATACAGTTGACTGGTAATTGTCAGGGTTGGGGATAAGATTTTGTACAGTTGACTGTTAACAGTCTGTATTGGGGATAAAACTATATAAAGTTGACTGGTAACATAGCTACGATAGCATAACTAACAACCAGCTGTTGTTCCCGTGTTTCTAGCGACCACAGCAACAACTGTTCCCGTCTATCCACGGGAACATTAATTTGCGTTGGGAAAGTGAGATATAACCGCGTTTTAGCAATTCAAAACACGAAGCGTTGGGGAGGATATCCTCTGGCCCTTGTAATTTACCCTCGCATGCTAAACAGCATTTTGACCCAATGAAACATCACCCCCGACCAGTTCGGACGCCTTCACAAATGGCTGCACACCCGAGTTGCCAACGAGGAGACAAATGACGGTTCTCTTTGTGTTACTAAACCCACCAACCAACCCCCAACGGATGCAGTGCGTGACGCTTTGTTGTTTCAAAACACTGAGGGAATTTCTTTAAGTGAGGCACCCCGTGTAATGCATGTGGTTATGTAGAGTTATGTGGTAAAATGAATTATACCACACACACACACACACACACACACACACACAGAGGGAAGATTAAACTCTTTCGTAAAAACTCTGCGAGTTTGAGACGCGTGAAAATAAGCTATTAGTGCCAGAACGACTTACTTAATCAGTCGGTGCACGCCCTTGCCTATGAACGAGGAAAAGGGTTTTTAACACAGGCCCTATTTTAACAGTAATCAAAACGTTGGAGACATCTGGTTTAATCACCCACTATCGATGTCATCTGATAAATCTTACTCATTGTAATTTTACTTCATTAAAAACCCATTTATTGAAATACTGTTGGAGGTAATGGCTAACACAAGTGTGTGTTTTGCTACAAGCATTTCAAAGATAAATTGATATAAGCAGACGGAATGCACTACGTAATAGAGTAGGACAAAAAAAAAAATGCTTGAACGCAATAAGCGTATATGTTTATGTATGCTGAACAAAAAAATGCGTACACCACCATATGGCAACATCTGCCGGGGTGGCAGTTGTTGCCATACGTTGCGATTTTGCAAACTAAACTTTTAAACCAGATTCGTTCAGACCGGATCACTATCGACCATACGTGGTCGTATGCAATCATAATTAATTCCATTTAACCGTAAACAACGTTCAGCAAGCACATGAATACCAAGTTGTACGTTTTTCCTGGGCTTTGTTCGCCGTTTCCCTCGTGACGAGATAGCGCCCGAATCAGACACATGAATTTGTGTATATACGTTTATATTCGTATTGTGTGATTGCTTTTTGTTTGTTATGGAGAGAGTTTTACGCTCATTTTGCCCCGTCTCTGAACCTGGTATATATGTACCATGTCCTTACTCCTGTGTGTACACACACACACACACACACACACACCAGCATAAGCCAGGTACCCATTTATCGACCAGCCCCGAGGGGAAGAGGAACACCTAGGTTGGTTGTGGGTTGACAGGCGAGCGCCGAGGATTCGAACCCACGCAGACCTGACCCCGGACGGGCCCAAGCAAATTCATGGTTAGTAATGCTAATCGGTACCACAACGGAGGTGTGTGTGCATACGTGCGTGTGTGTGTGTGTGTGAGAGGGAGAGAGAGAGAGAGAGAGAGAGAGAGAGAGAGAGAGAGTATGTGTTCCT
>JAYMFT010264272.1:0-10723 GCA_038088735.1 Panulirus argus
CTTTTGCGCTACCGCTCACAGGATGAGTATGGGGTGCACAATAGATTTGCCGGGGTTTTCCCGGCACAAATCAAATCCCACAGAGAATCTGTACCGCTCGGCGCTCTCGCTCGAAGGGCTGGTTGGTCGTCGCATGGGCCAGGAGAACACGGAGGAGGCGAGACCGTGAATCATCCGCTTTCATTAAGGGCGAACGTAAAGGCTATGGTTTCTGACATAGAGTTAATGTAGGGGATGAGCGGGGCCAGCTGGCTTGCTAACAGACCATCCGGTGGCCTTAACGGAGGAGATCGATGCCTCGGACGTGATCAAGGAGCGGGAGGAGTGTTAATAAGGGGCGCGCCGTTGAGGAAAGTTCATAAGCCGGGAAATGTCAGCGTGAAACTAGAGCGAGTGGATCGGGTCGCGAAAGGAGCCGAGGAAAACTGTACAAAAGGGACAAAAGAAGTCTTGCGGAGGCGGCCTCAGACTGCGATAACAAGAGGACGTGGCTGCAGCTTATGCCTAGGAGAACACACGCACACACGCGCCATTTGAAGAGAGAGGAGCTGAGAGATGAACTCAACATATAAGTTGAGTGATGAATGGATGAATAGTGTACTTGGGAAGGAGAGATAACAGGAGATCTGATGGTCTGTAATGAGGTTATAAGACCACGGTGGCTTAAAGGTAGAGTTAGAAACTGGATGGCAAAGCATCTATGTATACTCTTTAATTCTCTCTCTTCCATTCAAAACCCATCTTCTCCCTCTCCAACCCCTTCCCCTTCCACTCAAACCACCCTATTACAGATAAACGTCTTTACACCAACGCTGAAGAGGCACTTTACTGATTATTGATGATGTTCACATTGGCTGGGAAGGGTCTGGTCTTGTAGTGGTCTGTTCGAGCACGTATGGCCTCGATGCATTTGTGGTGCCGAACTTCAACCCTAGGACGAGGGATCTCCGGTGGCAAGAAGTGACGGTGGTGAGACAGATGCATTGTGTGTGGAAAAAAGACAGGGTCTGGGAAAGACAGAGCTTGTATAAACCATATTTTTACTTCTATATTTAAGAAAAGGTGTTAGATTCAAAGGAATTCCTGAATGCAGCATTTTTAGTGTTGGTTTGAATAAAGTTAATGAAGAGGAATTGCTGGCTGCCAACGATTGTTTTCGTCATGTAAAAGTGGTGCTCAGATGAGAGTAGGCAGCGGTACGCATATGAGTAGTCTGGAAGAAACATTGGATCAATAAACTTAATTTAGAAAAGGAAAAGTGTTGTCTAGTTTTACATAGAAAAGAAAACAGCGTCTCTGTAACTGTAGCGAATGACGACTATCCACTGGCACTGAAGCTGGTTTATCTCTTTACATATGGGACGACTTTACACAGAGGACGTACCCATTTAGTCTCGGGGGATGACATAGGACGAGCCCGGAAGGGTCGGCGGCTGTCGGGAACGGGGTAAACTGCGTTGGGGAAAGAAAGAGTGGGAGTCGCCAACGGTATACCTAAGGGAGAGAGTGGAGGGGGCTGGTGTGTCGGACGAGTCGCAGGAGAGAGAGAGAGAGAGAGAGAGAGAGAGAGAGAGAGAGAGAGAGAGAGAGAGAGGTGCCGAGTTTTGAGCAGTGTTCTGGAAAGACGAGTCTGAGGTCCTCGTGAGTGTTCTCGTAGATGAAGAACTCAGAGTAATGAGAGACTGATTATTGGAGTCTTACATATGACTGATGAGACTCCTTGAACCACACTGGGTTTAGCGAACGAGTGAGAAAAAAATGAAAGAAAGAAATCTACCATGAGTCGATGAATGCCCGTACCACGTGCTGCAGGCAGGGATGAAAGAAGTGCTGGGAGAATGAAGATGTGAGATACACACACGCTGGATGAAGAAGACGTAAAAGAAATAGATTGGATAGAAGCCTACCCCGGGCGGCATGGCTTTGAGGGATATGTGACAGAGAGAAATGTCTTTGCGAAAAAGATTTCTGATGCCAGCTGAAGGTCCAAAAGAGATAGAGGGAGAGATACAAACACACACACAGACAACGAGGGAGAGATGCAAGGACTTGGTGAGACCAGTTGCTGAGGGCAGAGGAATGCGCTTCGAATGGCAACACAACAGAAGCCACTACATGTCGTATACTATGAAAGTGGATTACGTCTACGTTCGTAGGGAAGAAGACGAGATGTGGAGTCGTCCCCTACTTCTAGACTCAGTGTAATTTCCATAGGTATTCAAGGGCGGCTGTCAACAGCTCTAGTAGTAAGGCAGACATCCTCGCTGAATCCTAAGCAACTTGGTTTCTGGCATTCCACGGTGGGATGTGAAGCAGCAGCCCATACTGCGTGAGCCAGCGTTCAATAAACTTGCCCGTGATAAAGCCACGGTCGAATCAAATCTCTAAGAACGCCTTCACCGACGTTGTCAGGAGAGACGCTGACATCAGAGAGGTTCAGGAGTATTTTCCCTCAATCCTCTTCGTCTGTATTCGCAAAAGAGCATCATGGATTCCGGTCTTTTTTTTTTAGTAAGCGTAAGATCGGTTCAGCTAAAGAAGTCCGGGGAGGCGATCCATCTTGGCCCCGTTCCTCTCTGTCCCTCGATCAGTAGTCGAGGGAGAACATTTTGCTCTTGGATGAACGACACCTTTCGCAAGCACAACAGAGTCCTCCCCTCCGTGTCTCTTGGCCTCTACCTAGTGAAAGAGCGTTTAAGATAGCGAGTCGTCTCTCTCAACACTTCGTAACATGAAGTCGTTACCTCCAGTCGTTTAGGTGAGATTTCCTATTCCCAACAGGTTGCGAAGCAGCATTCCCGGGGAATCCTTTTTTAAAAGAACGGTGGGCTGAAGATCTTTGCCCCGTAATAACGTCACCCCCGGTAAAGAGGCATTAACTCCGAACGTACGAGGACTCACTCCTCCGACTCTACGTCGTCTCTTCCTTCCCCCCTGCCAGGAAGATGGCTAAACATATTATGGCTGATGAATTGACTCCAGCGCAACTTAGCACTTTTATTACGCCGGCGCGCCTGAGTTAATGGGTTAAGTCATCATACTTTAGGGACTAATGGCGGCTCGCTAGTGTGCAGGTGGGGGTTAAACCATACAGCACCTGGGCCAAGGCACGACACTATCCATTTTGGTAGTTCGCGTCTCCAGGGGAGGGAGGGGAAGAGGGTGGGTGGTCGGAGGAAGAAGAGAAGGAGGAGGAGGAGGAGGAGGAGGGAGCGACTTCCAGACGATAATGTGCATAGTCACCGTAATTGATAATTTGCATTTCAAAATGATTCTGTCTTCACACTGTAGTAGCATATTTTTCCCTTTCCTAGTGGCTCATCCCCATCTGCAGAGTACCTGGATATGCCACTTGACAAATGGAATATGGATATGCCGTTTGATAAGTGGAAATCCAATGAGATAAAGTAGGTTGAAGTATAGGGTCTACATTCACCTTAAAACGCGATCTTGGCCTGAGTAGACGAGCGGGCCATAACCTCCCTCACACACACACATCCCTGTCATGACACGACGCCATATTCTCCCTCATTCTGTGACATTTTCCACCCACACACGCACACACCACTTTACTCTGTCCTTCAACTCCACTTTCCTCAACTCCTTCCTTCATCTCACCCTATTCACCCTTCATTTTATGCTACTCCTTCCTCTGTGTCCATAACAATTTTACATCTCCATCCTGAGTCCTTGCGAGTACCTCCATTTCCTGATTTGCCTTAGCTTTCTTGAAGTACCCTTTACGCTGGCTTCGAGGGCTGTATTCTTCCCCTCTGGTAGCTCGGTCTTGCAGCCAGAAGTCCCAGTTTTGGGTCTGGTCTACTGGGCTGTTTGACGAAGGGGTTAACTCGTTATATTCTGTGCAACTTTCCTGGTTTGGTATATCCTTGGGAGATGATAATATCCATTTATGTCTTTCAAGGAGTCTGCCAATCTTGCATCGGTGTTCATTACATTTGGCCTTGGCAGGTCGAAATGACGTGGGCCTTCTGACATTCGCCAGGAGCTTGTGGAACAGACGTGGGCTCCCTGACATTCACCCGAGCAGGTGGAACAGACGTGGACCTCTGATATTAATACTGCTTCTCCTGTTGTCTCCATAAAGCATCTCTGCTCCACAGAGGATTTAATTCGCGCATCCGCACCGGGTCTGTCTTTCAGCTGAGGAATTATCTTTATGTTGTGGGTTACAGACTCGACCTACCACCTTGTTTCCCCAAGAGCATTTTATGGCGCATCTCCACAGCCGACGTCCTCGGGAGAGAGGCTGGGACGACTTCTCTTTTCCTGCGTCTGTATTTACATGGCGAGACCTTTACGTTTGCAGTATTTCCCTTCTCTTGTCTCTCTCTGTCTCTTTGTCTCTGAGAAGTGTCTCGTGTTAGGTGCGTCGTCAGCCTGTCCCAGTAATTCAGATGGTTAAGCCAAGCGCATATATTGAGTCCCTTCTCGCACGGCAGTGTCTCCTGCTTCACTTAGTCCTGTCGGTCGAGAGCAAGGGCTTGGAGGGGTGTCATTACAGATCTTAATCTAACCTCGTAGGATTGATACCGGCCAGCACCCGACCCATTGTTAGTATTCCTCGCTGACTCCCTCACAGCTCCTTCGCTGTGATCCTCACAGGTGAGGCCATATCCGCCCGTGCGCACCCGACTCCCCGAAGTCTTTACGGCATCCGCCTCCATCCATTGCGATCGTTCCTGTTTCCGTTCGACATTCGCTGATCTGATTCGTGCGATCCTTTCCACTGCGGAGGGTAGGTGAAGACATTCTTTACGGCCAATGATTTGCCAAATGATCCACTCTGGAAATGGTGTTGTTGACGGAGGAATGGAAGATATTGGAATGGGTTGAAAATCATTTGGGTAGAAGTGGGAATGACAGAAGAGCTCGCTCAAAAGGGGAGTCTTAACTGGGAAGTACCTATTATAGAGGCATCTGGTTCCTCTGTGTGGTAGATTCAGTGTTCACTAAAGTTCTTCCGAGTAGACAGAACCCTCCACAGTAGGAGAGGCAGTGGCGGTGACTAGCCACAGTGAGATTAGAAGAAAGAGGTCCAGTGGGGAATATTCTATCACTGGGGGAAGTAAACGATAATTGATCAGGATGGAATGAGGTTCCCCTCGAAAAGCTTGCCGAGTTTAAACAGGTCTGTGTGAGCGTCCATAAGACTCTCTCCCTTCCTCTCTCTCTCTCTCCCTCTCTCTTATCTTCTCCTCCCTCGTCATTATCCAGCAGTGATCCCAGTGGCTCAACCCTCTTCCAAGGGAGACATTACCCCAATTATGTCCTGTGGATAAAAAAAAGAAAAGGAAAACAGCGGTGGGGATAGCTCAGAGCCCTGGGCTAATGACCACCTCGCCCACCTCCCCGTATAAACGGCGCTGATGTTCCCATGAATACCCCGGTCACAAGCTGAGCTACGCCCGTCCTTCAGGTGCGGCCTGGCACAGGAGGCGACGACCCTCTACCCTGTGTGGAAGGATATTAGGTTCTCTCCTCCCTCCATCCAGCCCCCACCTCCCATCATCCTTGAGGGAGATGGGATGGGATGATCCTAAAGGACGATGGCACGACACGTGGGCACGATTTTGCGACCCCTGAGTTGGGTGGTACGAGCTTTTGTGCACAATGTTTACGACCCTTGAGCACGATGGGACGACCCTTGAGCACGATGGGACGACCCCTTGACGTGACCTTAGACCTGATCCTTAAAGTTCAGGTCGAAGGCTCACGCCATCCATACCCAAGGGTCTGACCGTCTTTTGCCCAAGGGTCGTACCGTCGTACTTAAGGGTCGTGCCATCGTGCTCAAGGGTCGTATCATCGTGTTCAAAGGCTCCGAACCATGTTCGAGTCCACGTTTTCAGTTGGTTTTATTATAATTTTTCCTGAAGATCCCAAAAGGGGTTACATTCTCTCGCTAGGAGCTGTCAATTCAAGGCATCAGACACCACACTGACCCTCCGTACCTGGCTCGTGAGAACAGACAGGTCGGGGGCTCCACACACTGTTAAAAAAGACCAAGACGCGACTTGAGATAACTTTTGATAATGGAGGATCCAGTCACGGACAAGAGTGCCCTCCCGTCCCGTCCTCTTCCCCCTCCATCAGGGCCAGGGTTTAATTGAAATAAGAAAAGGGTTAAAAAAAACGGAGAAAAAAATAGAAGAGGGGAAAAAATATCTTGATTTTTGGAGTTAGTGGATAAGAAAAAAAAGCCTTTTCGGAAAGGGAATAGCCGTAGTTGTTTGGAAAGACGTGAGATCTTCATTTCAAAGCCTCGGTGTATGGAAACAAACAGGTATCACAACGGCCCACCCTTTTAGTTGCCAACGGCCACACAGTAATCATGTGACGCAGCAGCCTGCCCTCGAGTATTACTTGGTCTAGCTAATGGTAGGGGGGGTGCACAAGCAGCCACCTCTCGGGGAGCAGGAACGAAAATGATACCTATAGAAGAAGGGAAAGTGAACCAACACTGCAACGAAGAGGAATTGGGGTCGAGTGGCGAGGTCAGACTGGAAGAGTTGATAAGTCGGTTTGTTCTGCACTCGTCAGAGTCAAGTAAATATCTAAGAGCTGGATTGTCTCCAGGTGTGTGAGCAGTACTGCACACAAGGGCGGATCTGTCCATTATATAATTAGAGGAAGTGACCGAAATTTTACGGCACCTAAAGAGGACCTCCAGTTTCTTGAAGCCAATCTTAACCATTTGCGTAACTTTGGTTGGTTTCCAAGATGGGTTACATGCTACAATGGCACCAAGAATATTTGTGGCGTTCTGGTGGAATTAATTCATAATACCAGGATGAAAAAATAAAAAAAAAAAGAATACAAGCCATAGAGGGTAAGATGATAGGAAACTAATCATTTTTCCTACAGAACACGAAGCTCAGAGGAGACGTAAATGTAATTTTCAAGATGTTCAGAAAATTGACACACAGCTTCAAGTGTAAAAGGAGCCTGGTACGAGAAAAAGAAGAAGAAGAAGAAGAAGAAGAAGAAGAAGAAGGCATATAGCCTGGCGGAAGAAGGCAAGGCATCAACGTAGGGGACACGCTTGCTTACGTCTTGTGTGGTAGAACAGTAGGTTCTCCCAAGAGGGTAGTGAGGATGATTGAATCCAATCCTAAAAGTGAACCTTTACTGAGGCAAAAAAAAAAAAAAAAGTGGATTGTGATTTCTCATTTCCTGTATGTGACCTCATTAGAGGCCAATAGCTCTCCAGTTTCCTGTAGACTGTATGTACATTCTCTCTCTCTCTCTCTCTCTCTCTCTCTCTCTCTCTCTCTCACCTAGGGAGAGAGAATAATGTCTGGGGCTCTCTCCCGGCTCAGCGTTTATTTACCAAAGCATTTATTTCGATCTCTCTGTTTTCCCCCGTTTTTCATCTTCTGTTCTTTACTGTTGTTCGCCTCTTGTTCTCTCCTGTTGTTTGCCTCATATTCTGTTCTGTTGTTCCCCTTGTTCCGACCTGTTTTCGAGGTCCGTGGTCTGACCCTTATTTTTTCATTCCCTTGTTTTTTTTGTCGTGTTCATCTTTGGTTTTGTTCTGTTTTTGATCTGTTGTTCTGTCCTGTTGTTCGTCCCTCGTACCGTCCTGGCCCGTCTCGGACAATCTCCCCAGCCACAGCAGCAGCCGGGCGAACCACGCCCTCTCCCCACGTCACCTCACGGCAACTCCCCCACCCTTCCTCACCCCTTCACCGTTTATCACCCCATCCATCACCCCGATCTATCTATCACCCACACACCCCTCGCCCACCACCCCAGCCTCTCTCCCCATCACCCCAGACTACCCCGTCACCCACCACTGTTATAGGTTGTGAACTGTCTAGTGGGGTCGTATATCTTGCCTTTACTCAATCACTCTCTTGGGGCCACTTGATATCTCCTGACCCACTTACCTCCTCTCTCACGCCGACCACTGCCACTATCCCTGGTCTCAGTGCTACTACCCCCCCTAAGAGCCCCTTCCCTTGTTCTTGCCACCTGCTTTAAATGCTCCCTTTATCTCTCCCCTCAGTGGTACATACCTTAATGCTACCACCCCCTTCCCTTACCTCTTCCCCAAATGGTATATACCATAATGCTGCCTCCCCTTTCCCTTAACTCTTCCCTTAATGGTAAACGCCGCCTCTCCCTCCACGCCATCCCCCGCCAGTGGAAACAGTTACCTGCCACACAGGATCGCCTCCCCGTCAGAATTTACAGCGGGCTCTAGGCCTTCCCCTGCGCTGCCCGCTGCGCCATCAACGTCCCTCACCTACTATCTCGCAAGCCGTGCCATCAGCGCACCTCGTAGTATCTCTCGAGCTGGACCTTTTCTTACCTGTATTCCACGCTGTGCTGTCAACGCTCCTCCTGTCTCTCATGCTATGCTCTCGACGTCATCCTTATCTCTCATGCTGTGCTATCAACGCTCCTCCTATCTCGTAAGCTGTCAACGCTCCTCCTATCTCTCTCATGCTATGCTCTCGACGTCATCCTTATCTCTCATGCTGTGCCATCAACGCTCCTCCTATCGCGTGAGCTGTCAACGCTCCTCCTATCTCTCTCATGCTGTGCTATCCACGCCGTCCTTATTTCGAAATCTGTGCTTTCAACGCGGTTCTTGTGTCTTAAGCTATGCCATCAACGCCATCCTTTTCTCTCAAACTGTCCAGTCAACTTAATCCCCGTCTCTCATACTACGCCATACGCAAGTGGTTGTCTGAGGTGTCCTGCCTGTAGTATAGAAATTGTCCGATCCTTGGGTCTGTTGGCCTGACCTTTGACCTGACCCTAAGGGCTGAGCCGTCATACCTAAGGGTCGTACCGTCGTGCTCAAGGATCGTACCGTCGTCTTCAAGAATGGTGCCATCGTCTTGAAGGATCGTACCGTGGCGTTCCAGGGGTAATGACCCAGTAGGTAGCTATTTTACGCCCCATTTCAGGCAAGTCAGACACAAACACACACACACACGCACGAGAGAGTAGGTGAACAGGTGAAATAATGAGTTTGTTGAAAGTAAAAAGGAGGAGAAAGTTGAATTCCTCATGTGTTTGTCGACGTAATTCTTAGAAGTGAAAAGGTGTAGGGAAGCGGGGAAGACAAAAAGAGAGAGGAATCACCACAGTTTTGGGGCTCAAGGAAATAAAAGGAATTATAACGTTTAATCCTCGTGTGGTTGGTGCTACCACATAAACTATGGGATTCCTGAAGCCTGTAGCATAGCGCACGATTCAGTTAAACATGCATTTTGTCTTCATCTTCGTGTGAGTGTGTATATAATATACTACTGTATCGTAGTCCATATTCCTATCCAGCTTTGTTGATTTGAGAAAGAAAAGGAAACGATACAAAGGTCGTAAAACTTTTCCTCAGTAAAGACCTGACACACAGACTACCTCCCGTCACTGTTAGTCCTGTTATTCCCCTCGGCGACCCTCCGGGTCTCTGTGATGGGGCCATTTTGTCTTCCAATTTCTTTGCGGTGCCCCCGAATTTTTGCCTTCCATGTGTATTTTTCGCCTAACTCTTTTTGCGGCCCTTCCTTTGGTTTGGCTTTTTTTCCATAAACACTTTACCGAATCTTTCATCCTCGACGAGTTTACATGTCCCTCTGTGTGTGTGTGTGTGTTGCTCTGCCTGGCTTACACTCCCATTTTATAAAGTGTCCTTTGCAGTGTGTCCCCTCGCCTCAGTACTCAGGGTCCCCCCTGCTATTACTTTCCCGTTTTCTTCAATAAGACTATATTCTGAATGTCAGTTTTCTTTTCAAAGGATTTCTCACTTCACTCCATTCTCTTCCTCTCCTTAGATTTTCCGTCCAAATCCAAATATCGCTGCTGATCTGCATGTCCCCACCTCCTGTATTACTTTTAATCAATGCTTGGTTGTCTCATTTTCTTGGATGTAATTACGATCGTAAATTAATCATCACCTCTGGCCCTCTGGCTTTGCCTAAAGGGCTCATAATTTGTTGTGATGTGTTTTCATCTTTGTTTTTTAGTAAATAATCTTTATTGATTTCATCTTAAATTTCCTTTCCGTACCCTTTCACACCGTCGTGTCAAAGGGTCGAGCCGTTGAACTCAAAGGATATTTATTTCTTTTTTCCATCTTTTTTAAGCGCCATCCCGACAGAATTCCATTCCAGTCAGGTCATGCTCTGATTACGCTGCCAATCGTCCAATCGCCTGATTTAAAGCTGTACCAATCACCGTTTCGCAAATCACCCTCACCAGCGCACAGATGCGTTTCCTCGCCACCTCATTTATTTACGGTGTGTTGCAAGGCTCATTTCAGAATTACCGTTCAAAGACAACTCCAAAGGGGTTGACTACATGGGCCTCTGGTCCCTTCAGTGTAATATATGTTATATATATTTGGGCTCCTGCAAGTGTGTGTGTGTGTGTGTGTGTGTGTGTGTGTGTGTGTGTGTGTGTGTCTGTGTGTCGAGTACAGTAACGCTAGGTTGGTACAAATTCGTATTTTCTCTAGTAATTCTTACTTTCTCTCCTTCCCTTTCGTTCTCTCTTTCGCACCTTTCCCTACAAGACCCTTTCCCACAAGGCCCTCTCCCACATGGCCCTCTCTCACAGGGCCCTCTCCCACTGGATCCTTCTCCCACACTTTCCCAAAAGATCCTTTCTCACAAAACCCTCTCTCTTACCCTCTTTCCCTCCCTCCCTCCCTCCCTCCTCTCTCTCTCTCTCTCTCTCTCTCTCTCTCTCT
>JAYMFT010264283.1:0-10723 GCA_038088735.1 Panulirus argus
CGCTAACGCGGGAAAAGGCGAATATGTATGAAAAAAAAAAAAAAATATATATATATATATATATTATATTCTTTTTACATTTCACGGGACAAATATTACTTTCCAGGTACAAAATTAGGGTGAACTAAGACAGTATGGTCAAGAGTTCTAGAGTAAATAGAGTAATTGCATAATTCAAGGAGTACCATATGTTTAGGTGGAGAACCAGGAGTGATTGACAGCCGCGGTTATATAGTGAATGCTTGTGTGGAGGATGAACGGTTGCGTTAAACTCTACGGACATAATTCAGTTTTTAACTTGCACACCTCGACCTGTGGAGGGTATTTACTTAGCACGTATCCCGCCTTCGGTGGACACAGACAGACAGTCACAAGAGATGGGGCCCCACGAGAATGTAAAACTCCCTTCCCATAGGTACCAATAGCTCACTGCAGAGCACAATGTTTACAGTAACACCCTACTTCCTCCCTTCCTTCCTTTCGGGCGCAAAAAATGATAAGGACTTGACATTGTATACAGTAAGAGCACATCAACGATAAGGGATGTTAAGAAGTAACACACGCTAACATTAGAGAACAGCACACCATGAAAAACAAATGGGATTACCTGCTGATTTGCTTCACCCTCAAAACGATCATTCCTAGGCTAGGTCAAAAGTTCAAAGGTGCAAACCTAGCCTAGCTTAGCAAAGCATCGATAAACTTTGTGGGGAAGGAGGGAGGAGGGACCAATCTTTAGTTGATCCAACAAGTGCCTTTAAATACACAACACACACACACACACACACAAAACACGTTACAGTTACGGCACCACAGTAACAAGGAATATTTTACTACACTCTCCAGAGAGGAAAAGGAGAGGACTATGGTCATCAGTCGTCATTCTACTGCGCGGGAGGTTGAAGCGTCGCGCTGCACCTCTTGTAAGACATGAGGAATACATAAAGGCCTTGGGTGCTACTATAGTATGCGGTCTACCACGGTGTCAAACACTATAGCATGCGGTCTACCTCATTTACTACCTAACCTAACCTGACCTAACCTAGCATAACCTAGGTTAGGTTAAGTTAGGTAGTAAATAAGGTAGACCGCATGCTGTAGTGTTTGATACCGTGGTAGACCGCATACTTTAGTAGCACCAGGCCTTGTACCCTCCTGATATAAAGCAGTAAGCACCGTAGAAAGGTCCTGCACTCAACTGTTTTTATCGATCACGCATTAACAATAGAGGTAAGGACTCCACATTCTGTAGTTACCACATAGTATAACAAAAGATGTGGGGTTAGAGGCCCAACACAGTACTGATTTTCACACACTAACGACGAAGCCTGTCATGAACTTGCAGACTTTGGCCCACCACTCACTTCAAATACAGATTTTTATCCCCATTACGAGGGAAGGCACAATGGCGATTTTGAATATCCCAGAAATTCCATAATCAAACCTATCCTAACATGCCGTAACTTAACCTTTTTCAGATATGATGTCAGGATACGCGTCAGCATTCTGACCAGGCTGAGGGACATTGTCCTTGATTCCTCATGGGAGAACCTTAGGCTGTTCAGACAACAACTAGCGCTTTCTTCGTGATTCAGGCCATCTTGTTTACTGACGCGTTCCGTGCCCCGAAGGCGGGGTCCATGCCCAAGAACGCTATTCCCCCCCCCCCACACACACACACACAGCGTCACCCACCACAGGATTATATGGATTCTCTGTGGCAGATTTTTTTATTAGATATTTAAAGTGACTGAAGAAAAGAGGAGGGAAGGCTTTCCAAGGCTCAAGGAGTCTGATATAGATGTGTACATTATTATTATTATTGTTATTATTATTATTATTATTATTATTATTATTATTATTATTATTATTAGTGGTAGTAGAAGTAGTAGTATGCAACCCTAGGACCCCATTTATAGGGCTTCTGCATCTTTGAGGCTGCACTCCTTGTAGGAGCAGGAAAACATTGAACTCCGAAGCGGGAGGGTCCTCGACGAAGTTTTACCCCTTTCCATTCATTGACGGTGCCACAGCCTCGCCTGCATTACAACCACATGCTGACAAAATTTGGTACCATATATATATATGCATAAAACCACGAGGAAAATGAAACTCGATAAAGTCCCAAGCGCACTTTCATTTAATAATCACATCGCCAGGGGAGATACAAGAATGAGACAGATGACGTAGAACAGCCAGTTGATATACAAGGAAGACGTAACTCTGTGCTACAACCGTTGGTATCGTGTTACCAGGTCATTGTTACAGCCATTGGTACCGTGTTACAGAGGAATACAAAAGGAAGTAATACGGCAACAGACCATTGTTTTTTCTTCGAGGTTGTTTGTGACAGTGGAAGTATCAGAAACTCCCAGTTTAGTGTGGTAAAAGTCAGAAGGTATATAGATGATTTAAAGAGAATAATATCCAAATTGTCAATGTGACTAAGCAGGCGCCAATGTAAGTCGTGGACTTAAAGTGAAATACTTATCAGTGTCTGTTCTTAAACGTATCTATAGCACTGCTCTCAACCACTCTGACTGGCAAATCATTCTACATGATGACAATCCTGTTGAAGTAAAAGTACTTCGAATCATTCGAGGTAAAACGCTTGCCCACAAGTTTGTATCCATTACTGACGAGTAAAATCAGACGAATTAAGCCTTAAGTAACTTGATACATCACGATTATCAAAGACTTTGATAATTTTGAATGTTTGTATTAGATCACCCCTTGGCCTTCTCTGTTCTAAGCTAAACTGATTCAAGTCGATTAATCTAATCTCGTAGGATATGTTTCTCAGCCCGGGAATCATCCTGATAGCTCGACGCTGGACTCTCCATTCTATTTGTCTTTTTTTTTTATGTAGGGTGACCAAAACTGAATACAGTATTCAAGATGAGGACACACCAGTGAATCCTAAAGAGTAAGGATGATTACCCTGGACTTAAATTCGAAGGCCATACCTATTAATCCAAGAACTTTGTTCGCTCTTTTCTCTGCTTCTCTGCACTGCTTACTTGGTTTTAGGTCACCAGCAATTATTATGCCGAAGTCTTTTTCCTCATTTACCTTTTGCAGTTCAACAGAATTCGTACTTTAGCGTGCCTCTTCCTCTTTGCTACCGATATGTAAAACTTTGCACTATCGATATTAAGATTCATTTGCCACGTATGGGCCCAGTCCATCAGTTTATCTGTGTCAGTTTGAAGCTCTAGACGTTCAAAGTTCCTTTGTAGATTTATTTCTTTGCTTTTTAACATCAGCGAATTTCGATATGTTGCAATGCAACCTCATTACCAGTATCATTGATATATATGAGAAAGAAAACTCTCCTAAGACTGATCCTTGTGGCACTCCACTTGTTACATCTAACCATTCTGAGGCTTGACCACTTATAGTTATCACAGCTCTTTGTTTACAGCCAGTTAATCAATTTCCTGTCCACTGCAGTACAAACTCGTCAATGCCATGAGACTTAATTTTTGCTAGTAACCTTTGATGAGGAGCCTAATCGAATGCTTTTTGAAAATCTAGATAGATGACATCAGCTGCTTTACTTTCGTCATAAGTGTCGATTATACCATAAAAGAGATCAAGCAGATTTGTCAAATATAAGCGATTTCGTCGAAAATCATACTGAGTACCAATTATTAAGTGATGGTCCTTTAATTGGTTCTCAATTCCTCTACAGACGTTAAGCTAATTGGACGATGATTTCAGGGCAGTGACTTCTTTAGAAGGGCAGTTAAGGGCTTAACTGTCTGATTTTTCGCCTCTCATTTTCCTCGGATAAAACTTACCAAGGCCTGCCGTTTCATTTATTTTTATTTCGTCTATTGCTTATGGTATGTCTTCAGATTTAATGAGAGTGCGTTGAAGAACGTCTTCTCTCCTCAGTGAAACATGATTCGGGACGTGGGTTGTCTTCGGCCGTAAACGTAGATGCAAAAATAATCACCAGCTCAGTGCTACAAATTTTGTTACCGTGTTACCAGTTTAGTTCTGCAACCATTGATACCGTGGTACCAGCTCACTATTACTACCGTTAGCCCGTGTTGCCAGGTCAGTGCTACAATCGTTGGTACCTTGTTACAGCTGTTAGTACTTTTTTCCCAGCATAACCATTGGGACCGTGTTAACCTATTCGTTGCTACAACCGTTGTGTCATGTTACCGGCTCAATATTACTACTGTTGGATTCCTTGTTAGTGTCCCATCTCATGTAATCACTGTACCCGACTGTACTTTGACCCTTGTAACATCTCATTCTATAACAGACATCTTATTACACAGACACCGTGTTAATGAATAACAGAATTGTGACATGATCATTTGTCATATGAAACTGCTGGGTATAAGTCTTTGCTCCCTCCAATGTTGATATATGTTTAAAGTATAATAAATCGTGGATTTAGTGTAGTGAATCATGTACATACTCAGCAAGCTGCTGCGTCACATGATTAATGTGTGGCCATCGGCAGCTCAAGGGTGTGCCGTTTAGATAACTGCCTCTTTCCCTACACGTCGAGTCTTTGGAACTCTCTACCTTCTCATGTCTTTTCCAATAACTATGACCTGGCTCATTTCAAGAGGCAGGTTTTTCACTTTCTCAAAAATATGAAAATACTTTCCCTGTCTTTTTCCCCCCTTTATCAATTCTCTCTATATTTCATTTAGGGCCCGGCCTTGATGACTTTTGTCCGTGACCGGAGCCTTCAACATAAAAAAAAGAAAAAAATATGTATTACAGCCAAGTAATAATGTTAGTGCATCGTATATATAAAAAAAAAGAAAAAAAATATGTATTACAGCCAAGTAATAATGTTAGTGCATCGTATATATAAACAGGCGTCAGCAGGTAGGTGTTGGAGAGTGCAAGAGGGTAATGGTAAGGGACATAGAATTTGGTAACAATGTGCAAGCGAAAGTTGTCAGCGGTGGATGGGTTCTACCCGACAAAACTAGCTGATTTTTTATGATTTTGGTCAAATGCAGCATCCAGTTGCTTGGTTATTCAGGCTTTGGATCTAACAACTGCCAGGGTCGTTAAGGCCATCAAATTCAATATGTAACTACCAAACAGAAAAAAAAAATCTTAACTCCTAATTTTTATTTTTCATACCAGTGGTAATAAATCCCATTTTCTCAAAGGGATTTACGAGCAAATCCTGTTGCAAATGAGAGTCATAAACACCATATAACTATTAACTAGTCTTTTTTAAGTATATATGACATTTTTGCAGTCTATCGATATACAAAACGCAATGCAGAGGACTGGAAAGTGCAACAAAACTATCGAATCCCTTGGAGGCTGTTTGTGGGAGCGGAAGAGATCAGAAACATAGCGATTAGTAGAGATAAGGGAAGCAAATATTCATCATGGAGGGGATGAGAGAAAGAAAGAGAGAAAGAGAATGGCATGCAAATCTAAGGCTACAAAAGCAATCAAATCTACCATTAATGTTGAATTTCTGTCATAAATTGTCAAGAGACGAGCATTGTCAACAACCATTCATCAACACCTCTCATTCCTATGTCATTAGGTCATCATTTATCATCAGGTATCAACTGTCATCAATTCCCCGCTGCAGCAAACAGGCATCAATTGTCAGGGACTCCTTATTGCTCAATGTCTTACCAGCTTTCAATTGTCAGCAACCATAACTGGTAACCCCTTATCATCCCTTATCACACGTCAGTTATCAGCAATGGGTACTTGTCACTGATAATAACTTGTTATTAACAGGTCCAAACCAGTTATTTTCAGTCGACCGTCAACCAGCGACTCGTGTGAGTGTTGACAGTCGCCGGGGTTTTAGCGTGGCGATCATCTTCATCAACCCCCACCCTACCCAGCGATTACACAGAGTAGCGTCTGTAGTACGGGTGCTTTCACTGTGACACAGCAAGTGTCACGGGCGGAGAGGGTGGTGACAGCTGTGGGCCTTGCTAATGGATGGGGTCTGGAGATGCCTGACCGTGAGACGAGGGGGGCGATGCATACTAGCACTGTCGAGAAAATACGGGACTTTTGTGGATGAATTATATGTGTGGGTAAATGTCGATTGAATATAAGGTTTATGTTACGTATATCAATGAGAAAATGAGGATAAGGATGTGGCTCTCACAATCAATAGATTTACACAGGACCTTGGGGATTAGTAGCTCAAGTAAAACTTTTACCATTAACCCTAATTTACAACTGTATTGTAGAGGACGGCGCAGTCATTCACAGCTGTTTGCATAATGTTTAAACAATACAACACAGTCTTATAGTTATATTCATATGAAGTATGATGATAACAGAGGCAAGATTGGCACAGGGTTGTAGTGTTTCGTCTTGAGAACAAGTCCTCGGCCCAAGGCTGTACTGGGAGCCAACCCAGCTGCTGAGGTGTTTAGAGGCATAACGCCGTAACGCCAGTACGCCCAGAGCAGCACCCTCCCTTCTCGTCGTCGGCTCCTGACGCGATAGGTTAGTGTACAAAGTCATGAATCTTCATTTTTTGGAACGAGGTCATGCATCACCAACCACCGACGCTGCTCCTTACGCCGCGTGAATAGTAATTTTACCTCAAGTATCTTTGACTGCTACAGTCCCCGGACCACACACCACAAGACGCAGAGGATGATTAGCTGCTGCCCGACGTCGCAAGATCTCCTCCAAATACGTCTGTGAACGAGAATACTTTCTTTACTTTTACGATTCCTGTCGGATTGTAAATTGGCCGAGCGTTTGTTTGTCCGCGAACGAAGTATATTTTCTCTAAAGGACGCATCCGAGGCACTCGGGTAATCTCCTGTTTATCTTGACGGCTCAGTGATTATTTGCGTAAACGTGATATGAGCAAAGGTTAAATGCAGGGAAAGCTGGCATGATTATACTCCTTGTCATCTGAATTATGTAGGATTATATCAATAACATAATGCTGATTGAATTATGACACTAAACTTGCAAATACTATGATATGTAAGCAGGTACTTGTGAGGAAATTGTTTTTAAGAATTAAACTCCTACTGGGTTTAACGAAGCTTATCTCATATTTTCATTGATGAGAAAGTGGCATTAAGGCTGTGAAAGGTGTCATGCTAATCTTGCAAACATTGCGAAATGTGAGCAGCTAGTTAGGATGAAATTGCTCTTACAACTTAAAGTCTTTAAAGCCATTGCAAACTACTTTACACTTTAAATAGGGCAAAGTGACACTTACGCACACAGGAAATAATAGAGTTTAGGTTTTAACGCTGCATGATGAACAGCGGGGGTGCAAATGTAATGCAATTTAATGTCACAAAATCAATAGACGTAAAAATTTTTTGCCCAGACCACGTTTCAAATTTGCCGGAATTTTAATCTTGTGCGCGCACACTTTCTCGGCGTTTATCATATTCTACCCTTCAATCATTTCCGAAGTACCGTTCCGACTCCCCCTGCCGTACCCTTGTCGGTAAGTGCCACTTACGAGAACTACTAATATCGCCCGGAACATGACCTCTAAAGTGTAAGTGAGTCCCACATTAGGTATGCCGTGTGTCGAGCCAGGTACGGGAAGCAACAAAGAAAAGGATTTTTATGATTAGGCGCCACGCCAATCACCCCGCTTGTCTCCCCGGGTGTTCAGGAGATCAGGAGAAAGTCCGGTGGTGGGGAGAGGAGGAGGAAGAGATGGCGGTGGTGGCGTTGAAGGGGCCCTCCCGCTCCTGCTGTGGGTTCCAGGCTGACGCGAGGTGTTCGGTAAATAACCTCGAACGTCAGTCACTCTCCGCCTTTTTCTTTTTTCTTTTAAGCTACTCCCTCTCATAGCAAGCAATGTTCCAAATCATTATAATTTGCTGGGAGTGAATGTTCTGACGTCTTTAAGCAGATTAGCGAGAGATAGAGAAAAAAAAAGAGAGAGAGAGAGAATTGGAAAGGAGATAAGTACGGTTATTATTATCATTACCCCCTTGTGGGCTGACGTTACATCATGACTTGTCTAATCCTTTTAGAACGGCGAAGAAGGGAACAATAAAAAAAGATATTTTGGGATGATGCCCCTCCGGCTGGAGCGCTTTGATCGATAAAATACAATGAAGTTTATCTTTTCGAGATAATTAGCCTCACCAACCCCCCCCCCCTCTCTCTCTCTCTCTCTCTCTAACTCTCTCACTCTCTCTCTTTTTCTGTTTACGGTCGTACCTTATAAGAAGACGTGTCTGTTATTAGATATAATCAATGTAGAAATAATTTTTCGCGGTGATTATCGAATTATTTTTGTACTCGAGATTGTCCCGCGAATTGAACTACGCCATCAGGCTTCCAAGACGTCCAGACAAATCCCGATTTCATTCTGCTTTTAAGTGTGTTAGTATAATGGACGTTGCTTGTCCATTAGACATAAGTATTTTCCCGCCCACAGAGCCAGAAGCAAACCCTGGGAGAATTGCCCAGCGCATCGTATGCCTCCAGTGACCCTATGAACACGACGATACCGACCCTTGGCCACGACCCTAGAGTCCTTAGACTTGGTAGCCTGGTCTTTAAGCCTCAAGGGTCTGGGTAACTGCCGGGCCTTCATTTCTAAGGGTCATTCCGACGTGCTCAAGGGTCGTACATCTGTGCTCACTGGTTGTATTGTTATGCTCAAGGGCCATTATTGTCATGTTCAAAGCTCGTTCCATCGAACCGACGTGATGAAGAAGTGAATATTTCCTGTTCAACAGCGCATGCGCAGGGTCATTCCACTCTACGAGGCTATTGCCCACATATCAGGTGCAGCTGTGGGCATGACAGATGGCATGAGGAGACATGACATGCATGGCTCATGCTCATGTTCCATCCATTCAAATTTTCACAGTCTGATTGATACGATGAAAGTTATATACATTTACAACCAACATGACATACACATCTGTTTGTATTTGTATAGATCTGAGAACCAAAGTAAAGCGATGTTCATGATTCTTTTTATAAAGTCTTTTGCTGTAATCTTTTTTAAATGCATTAGTTATCTTCATGGCCAGATTCCGGATATTTTGGAAAACCATTTGAATGAAGAATTAACTCGGAGTCGCTGGCGGAGCGGTTATACCATTATTGGATCTGTAATAAAAGTGATTGATCGTATCATTGGAGCTCCCCCACGGAGGTGGGAGGAGAGAAGGAAGAGAGGGAAAAAAAAAAAAAGCTCCCCAGAAAGCAATAGTCTTCACACTTCCCGGCTTCACCTGGTAATGACCCCCTAGTGCAATATTTTGCCTGTCACTCATACTCAGCAAAACTTCCATGGTGAGATTTCGAGAACCCAGTGTTACATGCTGCGAGCCACAGGGATGAAAATCTGAAAATCTGTTCCCAGTAGTTTGCAGTGATGGTCTGAGATAAGTTAGAAAGAAAATGCTCTTTTTTGCTGTGGAACTAGATAGATTCTAATTTAGCGTCTCATCTACAAATACACTACAGGGATGCCTAGGAGTTGTGATGAGTTGGTTGTGGTTTTGGACTTTATGCCATGGTTGTTAAGGTTGTCAGGATCAAGGTATTACCACCACTACAAAGATCTTTAACACTACCTTCAAGTATTGGAAGTCATTCTGACACCACTTACACTCTCATTGCGTACATGGCCTTTGACGAATCAGAGTTGCAGTTAGGGTCAGAGTGTGGTTATTGCCAGCACTAAGGTGAACCACATAGACAGGTTAGCTGTGTGTGTATGTGTGGGTGTGTGTGTGTGTGTGTGTGTGTTTGTCTATGATCACTATTTGTGTGTTACGGGGAGAATGTTTAACAATCATGTTGCCCCATTTCTTAACCTTTTTTATGCACCGTGTCTTTACTCCAGAGCATATTTCTTTTACATGAAATTGTGGCTGACTCTGCTGACAACAGATGTCAATGACTCGAAGGAGAATTTAAGGAAAATAACATTCAGGTGAAGAAAAATGCTTCATGTCCCAAATGCGACAAGTATTAGAGCACGAGCGATCAAAACACGACTAAGGAGATGAAGATTTTGTAAAAGAAAAGACGTAGGACTTTGTCCTGGACGAGATGACCTCTGCTATATAGTCAGTACAGCTGGAGGCATCCAGACCAGAGAGGTAACACTGGCCCAATGGAAAGTCAGGATAAAAGCTGCGCAAGGAAGACCACTTGGCCTTCCCAGACAGTCATAATTGCCGTTTGGAGGGGGAATATATGTGTTCATATACAAGTGCGAATATTTTCGCTTGAATATGCTTGCGTATCCTCCTTTTTGTCTAAGTATCTGGATATAGGTATGTAATTATATGCTCGTATTTATGTAGACACATATGCGTATGAGTGTCTGCATATCGGTGCTTGTGAATCTATATTTCATGGTAAATACTGACTTTATCTACAGCATGTTCGTAAACCTGTTAGCTGCAGAAGTAAAGAAAGCGAGAGAGGAGAGAGAAAAACAAAAAAAGGTATTCCTCGCAAATATATTCATGAGACTTTGCATGTTGATAACAGATCCATTCTGCTGGTATGGAGGTCGCCATATAAGCACGAGGCTGAGAGGCGAGATGAGCCGGCAAATCTATGAAACATTTATTGCTTGTGAAATTCGTTTTAGTGTCTGCGAATATGTGAGAAACGTTGAGCATTATGATCTGTAATAATTGTTTCGTGAAGTACATTTCTATGCGAATTCCCTTTCCCGTCTCCTAACTAATATCCTTTTTTCTTCTAGTCCTCACTTTATATATATATA
>JAYMFT010264305.1:5000-10723 GCA_038088735.1 Panulirus argus
GACTGTAAACAAGGAATGCTGAGGGTTGCTGACTGCAAAGAGCAAAGACTGGAGAATCCTCACAGTTAAACAGACAACCACAGACCGAGGGAAGGCTGCCAACAGACTAAACGGGAGAGTCTGTTAAATTGTCTCTAGTGATGAACTTGGTCATTATTACTGTACCAGTCCCAAAGGGGTCTAGTGTTGCTGGTCCTGTGTGATGTTGCTAGGTGTTGCGGAGGTCCTCTGTGTGTGCGTGTGTGTTGCTGTGGTCTTGTGTGTTGCTGTGGTCCTCTGTGTTGCTGACAGGGTGTTTTCGTAGCTCAGTATGATTCTGTTAGGTGTTGCTGTGGCTCTGTGGGTGTTGCTGCCAAGTGTTGCTGTGGTCCTGTGTTGCTGCCGGGTGTTGCTGTGGACCTGTGTGTTCCCGTGAGGTGTTACTAACAGGCGTTGCTGCCAGGCGTTGCTACGGCTCTGTGTGTCGCCGCGAGGTGTTGCCTACAGGTGTTGCCGCCGGGTGTTGCTGTGTTCCACAACCTCCCTCGGCTACATCAAGCCGACGTAACAAGGCAGCCAAACCTCTCCCCCACCCACTCTCACCCCCCCCCCCCCTCCACCTCCACCTCCTCCTCCTCCTCCACGCTGCAGGGGAGGGAGGGAGGGAGGGAGGGAAGGGGAGGGGGTGGGGGGGGGGGTAGTGTTAACGCCTCGTCGGGAGGTGAGGAAAGACACGTAACAACCCCGTGTGCTGCGACACAGCGCCGCTTGTGTGACCTTGTCACTCCCGCTGTTGACTGCTGTGTTCGGGGGGGGGGGGGTTTCTCTCTCTCTCTCTCTCTCTCTCTCTCTCTCTCTCTCTCTCTCTCTCTCTCTCTCTCTCTCTCTCTCGTCTTCAATCGTACTCCCGAGATTTCGGTCGGGGTACGAGTCGGCACCGACAGACACAGACACACACACACGCACACGCTTAATGGAAATACTCGCCCGTCGCTTAATGTTAAGTAATATGAGGGACGACCTCCGGGGGAGTCGTTCCCAACGACCTCCCGCCTTTCTCCCGGAGCTGCTACTGCAGTCTTTAACGACCTGGCGCCTCTCACTCTCTCTCTCTCTCTCTCTCTCTCTCTCCGGGGACTAACTAACTAACTACGGCCCTCAATGACCCGATACCTTTCCCCGTGGGCTGCTATCGTGCGATCCTCAACGACTTGTTATCTTTCGCCGAAGGCTGCTATGTTGTCTCAAGCTACCTGCTATCTTTCTACGTGGCTGCAATCGAAGTCCTCAACAACATGTTATCTTTCTCAGGGGCTACTATCGTAGTCCTAAAGGATCTGTTACCTTTCTCTGGGGCTGCTGTGTTGTCTCAAGCTACCTGTTGTTATCTTTCTACGGGGCTGCTATTGTAGTCATAAACAACCTGTTAACTTTCTCTGGGGCTGCTATCGTAGTCCCAAACTACCTGTTATCTTTATCTGGGGTTGTTATCGTAGTCTTGGGCGAACCTGTTAACTTTCTGTGGGGCTGCTGTCGTAGTTCCAAACTACCTGTTAACTTTATCTGGGGTTGTTATCGTAGTCTTGGGTGACCTGTTAACTTTCTCTGGGGCTGCTATCGTGGTCCCAAACTACCTGTTTTCTTTATCTGGGGTTGTTATCGTAGTCTTGGGCGACCTGTTGACTTTCTCTGGGGCTGCTATCGTGGTCCCAAACTACCTGCTATCTTTATCTGGGGTTGTTATCGTAGTCTTGGGCGACCTGTTATCTTTCTTTGGGGCTGCTATCGTGGTCCCAAACTACCTATTATTTTTTTCTGGGGTTGTTATCGTAGTCTTGGGCGACCAGTTATCTTTCTCTGGGGCTACTATCGTGGTCTTCAACGACCTTGCTATCCTTATCTGGGGTTGTTATCGTGGTCTTGAGAGACCTGTTATCTTTCTCTGGGGCTGCTATCGTGGTCTTCAACGACCTTGCTATCTTTCTCTGGGATTGCTAAGCAGGTCAGGAACGCAGATCGATACCACTGCTGTCATCCACCGGGTCGTCTGCTATCTGGCTTTTCCATGTCAACCCCATGTACATGTGCCCCCATGTACACGTACCCCCATGTACACGTACACCCATGTACACGCATGTAGTCCCACGTACACTCTCAACCTCACGTTCTCTCAGCCTTATGCTCCCTCATCCCCATGCCCCCCCCCCCTCCCACAGCCCCACTCTCTCAACCTACTCTCCCAGCTCCCCACTCTCCCAGCCCCACGCTCTCCCTCAGACCCTTCCTTCACCTGTCAAATCAGAGGCTGTAAATCTGGTACTGACTTTCAGGCATGAGAAATAACTTCGTTCTCTTTTTCTTTTCCTTTGTCACCCTCTCTCTCTCTCTCTCTCTCTCTCTCTCTCTGCATCTCTCGTCCTCTCCCTCCCTCTCCTAACTCACTACGAGAGAGACAGAGAGAGAGAGACAGAAAGGTGGGAGGGGGGGGGGGGAAGTGCCAAAAGACTTGAGGGTTGCTGACGCATCACCCATTTTCCTAGAAAGAAGAAAATGGGACAGATAGAAAATGCACCTCGAACTATCGTCACGTGAACAACAACAACAACAAAAATATCCAACCAAAAAATTTTGGATTCTAGAAAATCGTAAATTGATATAACGCGATCATTAGGATGGGCCTCGGAACAAAATTCCGCGTTTAACGAATCTAATCAAATTCTTCAGCCTTGTATGATAATGTGTGGGACTCTAAAAATATCGCGTGTATGTTATACACTCAGACTTTCAAAAAATTTGCTTTCTGCACAGAACCACATATAAAGACTTCCATGCAGATTCACAACTGATGCAATGGGAGACTGGGTCTACGCATGCGCTGCAAACTTTTGCGCAGACGGGAGGCAACGGGTGGTATCAATTGGAGAAAAGTCCGCCTGGCTGCACGTGACAAGTGGAGTACCCCAGGGATCAGTCCTAGGACCCCATTATTCATATTTTGCACTGCCTATATAAGCGACCTGGACACAAGCACTCACTCTCTCGTAGAATTTCCTAATCTGACGATGACACGGAATTAGGAAGTATGGCCCAGCCAAAGGAAGACTGGATAAGTCTTCAGAGTGATTTGCGGAGTAGTAGGAGACGTGGAGAATGGACTTCAAATATACCCAAGTGCAATTTCATGCATTCTGGCGATGGAAGATATTGCTCGTGAATATGATACATTCAGCGGACCATCATTAGATGTAAGAGGAGAAAAAGACCTTGTTATGATTATCTGTAATGACGTATAATTAAGCTAAACAATGGCTAGCTGCATATGTTAAAGCCAATACGTCACTAGGTTTCACTGCTGGAAATGATACCTGTAAAACAAAGGAAACATTACCCAATGTTTGCAGCTCCTGGTCAGACCTTATCTGGAACAAGTTGGTCATTTCTGGTGATCAAACTTGATCGAGGCCGAAAATATATTGAAATATATTCAAAGATAAGCAAAAAAGCTAATCCCGTCACTTAGAAATAAGCCTTATTAAGGAAGACTCAGAGGCTTAGATTTAATCACTCTAAATAAGCGCAGACCCTGAGGAGATCCCAACAGAAATTCTGAAAAGAGTAAATGTTAATTTTCTTTTTTCAGTTTCAAATCTTTATTCCTTGATATTCCTTGTTTTAGAAAACATTAAGGGAAAATTTTTCGACGTTACGTACAGAAGTTCAACGAAACTAAAGGGAAGGAAATACTCTGTTATGAACTTTAAAGCTATTTTCTTCCTCAGTTATAGAGGTGCAGAACACTTGAGTAACTACCACCAAAGATGTTATCAATGCAAGGACTGTCAGTGGCAGTAAATCGAAGCTAAAGAAATATTTCAGTGATATATATACTATCAGCCTGTCATTAAGAAAAATAATCAACCATTTTGTGCTTCATTTCAGCCTCCTCCCAGGGAGAACCCCCCTCTGTAGTCGCAGTAAGGAACTTCTCGTGTTCACACTCTCCTATAAAATCTCCAAGGCAGTATACTCCTTTTTCAGCACTATAAGTGGCGTGCCTTTTCTGAGCCTCTTATCCTGTTAGTTGCTTGAACAGGAGGGAGAGGTGGGTGGGGAGGAGTCCTCCACTCCTTTGTTACACCTCTTTCTACCACAGATGCGAGTATGAACGAAGATAGTATCGTCGAGGACCATCAGGTCTCCTGTTATCTGTCCTTTCCATGTACTACCATACAAACTCTCTCTCTCTCTCTCTCTCTCTCTCTATCTCTCTCTCTCTCTCTATCTATCTATCTATCTATCTATCTATCTATCTATCTATCTATCTATCTCCCTCCCTCCCGGTGACAGAGCCACACCAGACGCCAACACAACACAACACAACACGCCGGGCAGGCAAGCAGGCTATGCTGTCTGTCAGGTCTCCAGTGAATAAGTTATACTCTCGTTTGCCAGCTGCTCCTGCTGCTGTTGAACCCGCTTCCCTTCTTGTGTTGCCGGTGTTTCATGACCTGCTTTATACGACGACCCCCCCCTCCCCCCCAACGCATCACACAGTATAACTCTTGTGTTGCCGGTGTTGCGAGCGTCTAATACCCTGGCCCCGATTAAGATTCTGCGGAACACAAGCGGACAGCCCTGGCTGTACATACCAAGTGAACCCCTTCCAAGTGTGAGGTGTTGTTGGGTCAAGTTTGGTCGAGTCGGCTTAACTTAGGGCTAGATTACATTTCTCGGTCGGGCTAAGTTAAACCTCACCTTCAGGGATGGGCTCGGTACTGGTCGAGTTACGTTTAGGCTAGGCCTGGTCACTTCACGTGACGCTACGTCACGTTACGTCTAGTTTCGGTGAGGATTTCTGCAGAGCGAGATCGTCTTTTCGTCACGCTATAGACAGAGTGACGGAGCCCGGAGCCCCTCACGCTTCGAAATATACTTTCTCATATATTTTTTCTGTCTATGAAAGTACTGTACTCTCTCCAGCTCTGAGGTGTTGACAAAATACATTACGTGATTTGTTTGTCTGTAAGTTTTACGAGTTGGATTTAGACCGACGAACACAAAGTATTGCGGGCATTTGCCCTCAGTATATAGCACTGTGGGGGGGGCGTTCTCTATCCCCACATAACATAGCTCTGTGGTGCTATATGCCCTCCCCACAGCATAACATTAATCTATACTTCCCCTTCCTCCCACGAATACGTGTATGGAAACACAGTTGTGTTGCGTTGTAACACAACCATTGCCAACGCCCCCTGAGTCGGTCCGGTGTCGTTACGACACAACACATGACAGTGTTCCTGAGGCCTCCAGAGTAGTGTGATGCGATAAGATCGTTGAACGGGACGGTACGACCCTAGAGCACGGCGGTACGACCCTTGAGCACGGAGGTACGACTCCTTGAGCGCGGCGTTACGACCCTCGCGTATGATTGCTCAAGGGTCAGGTCAAGCATCACGCTCATCATGCTCAAGGGGTCGTCTCGCCGTGCTCAAGGAAAGTCAGCATTACCCTGTAGTGAAGACAACCGACTACAGATAGGTGGAGAGCTAATTGTAGCTGGGCACTGTGGTGATGGTACCACTCTCAGCTGTGGAGGAGGAGCGGTGTTGGAGATCCGTCTCTCCCTCAGCTATTGGGGGGGGGGGGGGGGGAATGGCGTCGGCGTTGGAGGTACACAGGCGTCACCCGTAGTAAAGGCCCGATCGTGTTCAATGCCCTGTTATTTCCCCGGGGATAAGTTACGT
>JAYMFT010264316.1:0-10722 GCA_038088735.1 Panulirus argus
ATATATTCATACTTCCTCAGCTTCATCCATTCCCGGTGCCACCCTGCCCCACAGGAAACTGCATCACCACCCCCTGCATAAGTGAGTTAACGAAAAGAACCAGACGAAAAAAAGGCCATATTCACCCACACTCAGTCTGTAGCTGTCATGTGTAATGCACTGAAACCACAGCTCCCTATCCACATCCATACTCTACAGACCTTTCCATGATTTACCTGACGTTTCACATGCCTTGGTTCAGTCCAGTGATGTCACGTTGACCCCAGTATACCACATCGTTCACTCAAATCCACACACACTTTTCATCCTCCCACATGTTCAGGCCCCAATTGCTCAAAATCATTTTCACTCCATCCTTCTACATCCAAATTGGACCCCTGCTCCTACTTGTTAACTCCACCTCTGACACATTTATCCTCTTTGTTAACCTTTCCTCACTAATTCTCTCCATATGTCCAGACCATCTCAACACACCCTCTTTTGCTTTCTCAACCACACTCTTTTTATTACTGCACATCTCTCTTACCCTTTCATTACTTACTCTATCAAACCACCTCACACCACATATTGTCCTCAAACATTTCATTTCCAACACATCCACCATCCTCCCCACAGCCTTATCTATAGACTATGCTTTGGATCCAGTTTAATATTGTTGGGACTACTATACCTTCAAACATGCCAGTTTTTACCGTCCTAGATAACGTTCTCTCTTTCCACACTATCTTCAGCGCCCCCAGAACCTTTGCCCCCTCACCCACCCCATGATTCACTTCCGCGTCCATGGTTCCGTTCGCTGCCATGTCCACTCCGTTATCTAAAAAGCACTTCACTTCATCCAGATTTTCTCCATTCAGACTCACACCCTAACTAACCTGTCCTTGAATCTTGCTAAACCTAATAACCATGCTTTATTCACATTTACTTCCAACTTCCTACTTTTACACACACACTTCCAAACTAAGTCACCAACTTCTGCGGTTTCTCACTCTAATCTGCTACCAGTGCTGTATCACCAGCTAACAACTGACTCTTCCAAGGCCTTCTTAGTCCCCTACAAGCTGCACACTCACCCGTCAAAGTCTCCCACATTTACCTCCCTCACTATCCAATCCATAAACAAAGTGGACAACCATGGTAACATGACATCACACGCCCTTGCCGCAGACCAACCTTCACTTGGAAACACACACCCACACACATCATATATATATTTTGTTTTTGATAGTCGCAGAAGTATACAAAGTTATGAAAAAAATTGACGTTACTTCTACGAGGTATAGCATGATATAAATGTAATGTGTTGAAATGTGTTTAGTGAAATGCTTGGAAATGTTTTATATCTGATGCTCGAGTGCGAGGTAAACTGCTCTGCGGATACCGAGAAAAAGGGAAAAAAAACGATTAACGAAATACAAATCACTTTTCTGGGAACGATCGCCAACCAGACTTTGTGACTGGTTTAAGATGCATGTCACACAGCGTTTCGATTATGATTGCAATGATAAGATTATGGAATATTCTCTTTATTTTCAGTATTGATGAATATCATGGTAGACATTAAAGTTGAGTATGTAATTCAAAGAGAAAGTGAATAGCCTGTAAATGAAAAATAAAGTAGCCTAGTTCTTTCAAAAATTAAGTGAATAACCCATGATTCAAAACTAAAATTGAAAAATAGTTTTTTTTTTTTTTTTTTTTTTTTTTTTTTTTTATTAAGTCACGGACAAAAGTCCGCATCGAGGCCGGGCCTTAATTGAAATATAGGGAGTTATGAAATGGAAAAAGAAAAGACAAAGGAAAACTTATGATTAAAATGGAATGAATAGCCTAGTTAGCCTACCGTCTCAAGTTTTTCCTAATAACTATGACCTGGCACATTTCAAAAGACAGGTCTTTCACTTTCTCAAAAATTCGTAAATACTTTCCCTTGTCCTTTCTTTTTCCGTTTCTTAATTCTCTCTTTATTTCAGTTGAGGCCCGGCCTTGATGTGGACTTTTCTCCGTGACTGGAGCCTTCAATACAAAGAAAAAGTATTTTGTGAACGGCATTGGTCAGGTGGGAGCGAATTCTCGCATATTAATAAATACCTTTCATTGTCTTTCCCACTGGAGTGGCAGGCCGACAGTGTCAATTTCTCATGGTCAGCCTCTTCGTGCCTGCTCCTTTCTGATAAGTTGTCATTGCCATCTTCTCAGTTGTTAACTTTTGTTTCATTCCCAACTGCCAGTTCCTCCTCCTAAACTTGACTATTAGCTCTTCTATGAATTTGCTATTGTCAATTTCTCCATGTTATTTTTCTAATCATTTATTAGTCTGCTTTATTTTTTTATGTTTCTCATTCGTAAGCTTGCATTTTGTTTATCGTGCAGCCTTTTTAATTGTCATCATGATCATCTGCATATCCGATTCACGCTATCAGTTTGCAGTCCGCTCCTTAACACTGACTTTTCGCAGTAGACTATTGCTGTCAGGTACCCACCCATTGTCAAATTGCGGGTAGTATTATCCCAAGCAGCAGGTGTCAGTCCTCACCTTGGGTATTTTTGACACATGTGATGTCTTTTTTTCAGGTTTACTTAGATATATAGGTATCTAATTTACCCGTTCCCAGACCCACCGAGAGGGGGTGGGGAGTATCGGGATAAAACCGGTAGGTGTCCTGGCCTCTAAGGGAGCCCGGAAGAAAGGAGACGAAATTTGAAAATATTACTAACAAGGTAACTGATCACATACAAAATATAATTGATAAGAAAAATACAATTGTTTTCCTTTTGTCTACTGTCACGTTGGTTCTCTCTCTCAATACTATGGCTGCTGACTTGGGCGCTTGCTCGCGTTCATAGGAATATATGTTGAAGTAGGAGCGAAAATACAAAAGTGCCAGAGTTAAGCGTAACTTTATGAAAGGATTACTTAATAGTCGAGCGTAGTGGCTGAGGGTATGAATATTGTGAGTGTTGGTGTAAATGGTTATTCCTGTTGGAACTCTCAAAGATGCCATCCTTCAGCACTTTCAGAATTATTGTTTTTATCGTCCGCTTTATGTATGCAAGGCTAGTGCGTTATATGTACATTTTGATATTCGATTTTACGGTGGAACGATAAATTCATGTACAAATTCATACACGAATGCAGTGACATGTAACCACTAAAAGGGCCAGGTGAAGTTTGCCTGGCCCCACAGAGGGAGGGGTAGATGGGAGGGAACACGTAGGCAGCAAAATGAAAGATTGATTTACCCAGCTTTCGCCTCCTGCTGCAGATCGAAGATGGGATGACGATAGCGGTGCCGTTTCGGGAGTGCGGCTACATCTTCTGCGACGCTCCCGACGTATTCCTAAACGGCACCACACACTTTTGGGACTACTACATTGAGTAAGTCAGCATCTCATGTTCCAGCAGCTCTTCCTCTACCGCCAGTCTTTTAAACCAGGTTCATTTGTAGTTGATTGGACTTTATGTAACATCACTTGTAGGAGATCGTCTGAAAATATCATTGGAACTATCACTTTTAGTCTAGCAACCCTTCTTCCCTCTACATATCAACTAAGGTATTTTCAGAATGTTCACGTGATTCATGTTTTTATGTGACATTCCTTTAGATGCCTATTTCTAACAGCTCTGTACTATCCTTGCATCATTTTTTTGGAGATTGATTGGCTCATTTCTTTGAAGAAAAGTTGTTGCAGTCACTGGAATCCTTAGAGTTTTCTTGGGTAGTTTGTGAAAAGGTTTCGATTTCCGGTCCGGATAGTAGACACATAGCTACCCCAAGCTGTTCATCATCCCATGAAGTGGTGCATACCTGGCATTCGCCGCGGCAGGAGCACCTCAAATCCTGGTCGCTCTGACCCACATACCCTTAATAAAACAGTGCCCTTTATGTAAAATCATCCTTGTCATCTCTCTTTGTCAAGACCCAGATTGAGGCCTGTGACTAATATCCTGACTCTCGAGGTTTATGGAGGGAGCTGTTTGTGAGAACCAGCAATCTCCCAGGGAAGAGAAATAGCGAATTTTGAATGTTTCGATGGTTTCATTTCGCAGTATTAGCGACGCTTAAGCAGTATCGGTAGAGCGTTTTTACCTTGGCGCAGATTCATTGTAACGTTATCGTTAGAATTTTCACGTTCACTAGCATTCTAGCGAATTGTCCGCAGCATTTAGATATGTAAGAGTAATTTTAGCCAAGTTTAACTGACACTTGGAATCAGTTGCACTTCAGGAAGTTATGATAGATATTCCAGCAGAATAACCGTATCATTCCAGCATTATCATTGTAGAAGTATTAGTAGCATTTTCTCAAAATTTATGCTGCATTTTGATAAAATTTCAGTCCCATTTTAGAGGAATATTATCAGCATTTCTACAGTTATTATTATTATTATTTGCAATCAAAATCGTGATTGCTGTTTTTGCTATTTTGTCTCATCATATCTAAGCACCCAGGCCAGACGTAATGTTTTTTTCTTTAGTTACACAGTCTCTCTCTCTCTCTCTCTCTCTCTCTCTCTCTCTCTCTCTCTCTCTCTCTACCCCCTTTGTACACAATTTCGCGTTTTTTTTTTTTTAAGTTTGCATCCACAGTTTTTTTAGTCGAGATTTTAGCAACAGTTAGTATTTCAGATTATCAGTAGCATTATAAGTATCAGTAACATATCCTGAGTAGCATAGACGCTTTAGCAGATGATAAACTGGAGCGTCAGTAATGCTCAAGGTGGGTATGAGTACTAGCATTTAAGCAGAGCATTAGTAATAACAGTGCGCATCACCTTTCTCAGCTGGAAGATGCCAGAAACGGCGGACAGTGATCCTAACGTCTTCGTGCTGGCTAACCGGTACCAGATGCCGCGCTCCTACCTCGTCTTCAAGGGCTTCACCACCAAATTCACCGGCGAGTACAGCTGCCGCCTCCACTTCCGCAGGGAACTCCTCGTCTCCTTCAGTCTCACTCTCGCCGTTGATGATACCGTGACTGCTAAGGACTGCAGCAATACTGCTGCTCCCTAATCTGCCATTCGGCCTGGGGCCTCTCCTACCACAGTGTGATTTTAAGCGTTTAGAAATCTATTTATTGATTAATAATAATTTGGGTTTAGGAAAGAAGTGATCATATCAAACCTTTGACATGCATCACATTCGTGATGAAGTACCATTTAATGTCTGGGATTTCTGGATGATGTGGCTTGCAGTTGTTTTGTTGGATTATTATTTAATTTATGGCTAGGATGTTTATTGTTAAGGTGCAGCTTGTATCAGTGTGTGTGTTGTGTGTGTGTGTAAGATCACGTAAATCAGTTCTCAAAACCTCACTTGTTGATAGGTCATGTTATGATGGCATACAGCAAATAGCATGGAGTTTTTAGAAATCTCAACGAGCATAGATAGACATTGACAGTCTGTACTGGATCTTTACCGTCCGGTGGACTGATGCGGTATCACATTCGCATGCATAATTTCAGACACTTTTCTTTTTACCTTACGTCCTCTCAGAAATAAAGTCAAAATGGTAAACTGTTGTAATCTAGAAACTCAACATTATTCCTTTTTATTGAAACACAAGACCATTGCAACTTTGTCTCGTGACCTGCTTATCTTACATCTACTCTCGAACTCTCGATAACCTCGTTGTCTCGTGACCTGCTTATCCTACATCTACTCCCGATAACCTCTTACCTACCTGACCAAACCTAACCTAACTTAGCAGACTTAGTCTCTTTAGGGCGAAGCTATACATGGGATTGACTGACATTCCTTCAACAAATAATTATTCAGTAAGAGGATATCCCCTTTTAATCATGTGGATATTCATTTCTGCTACAGAAATAAATCAAGACTACCCCAGAAACCATTTGAATTATTGTTTTTCTGAATTTTTGGCATAAAGCAATGGAAACTGGTGAGTAATGTAAGCTAACATATATAACTAATTTCATCTTTTAAAAAAATGCAAAGAAATCGTTATTGTTACTGAAGATGCTATTGATCATAGGCTGAAAAGAAGGCTTTTTTTTTAACCATTTCTATCGTTAACGTTACATAGCGTTGCAGATTTCAAATGGCCCCTTAAAACGTTTTTCACAACACATGTTTCGGAGGCGTAAATCGTTTTTGCATCAACGAAATCTTTCAGTGGGTTTTAAGGCAGATTTATATTGCCTGTGTTCGTCGTGCATGTTAAAGGTTTAGTTTAATCATCAGAAGTCGATCAGAATTATCAGCATACATTAAGAGCATTTCATCTGGGCAATTGACCGATGCTGTCTGTCTGTTTGTACCGTGTTCACTTTCCCTTTGGCAAATTAGCCAGAGCAAATTACTTTTCTAGAGTAGAAAAATTAAGTTCAACGGTGTCATAAGATCTTATTTTCCCTTTTTTTATCATGCATTGCCTAAGGTTTAATACACATCTACCCCAGTAACAATGTGAATTATGTTGTACACGAATTTATAAAGTGAAATATGAAAAGATTTTTTACTTTAAGAATAATCGTCGGTCATTTCGAGAAACGTCCGATAATGACATCAATCATGTGTTGCCTCCGGACTACTTACTGTCCATCAGGTTGTGGTCAAGGTGTATGTATGCATCACAGGTGTTCTCAAGGTTATCTGATACTTACAGCCCATGATGTGACTACAGCTGGCGGTCAGGTATTGTCAGGAGCAGACTCAACAAGAGAGCGGGGAATATGAAAGCAAAATCTCTGAAATTAAAAAGATATGTTTATATATTATGCAGTAAATGATCAAATAACAGAAAATATAAATGATAAACATGGATTTTACAGATTATCACTTGTTGCCGTCTTTCCTATCACGTAGGCCCCTTAGTCGCCTCTCACAGGGACCCCTGGGCGACTATAAGCCAACCCTTACCCAGGCAGGGCCTGCTCTAACTCTTGACGGTCCTCGTCAGTACGTGCAGCGAAAATATCCGACGTGGTTGTCAAGTAACGTAAGGACACTTTGTGTTGTTTTACGGTTTTCTCGTATTCCTACATAAATATTTTTTAATGTCTTTACATGTACGTATGTGAAACTTCTGGGTGATACTGGTTGATATTTGCCGAATATTTGAGTGAATCTCTGTTTATTCCTCAAAATTCTGACTTACTAACGTAAGTAACATATACTTGTCTTTGTATGACTAAACATTCACAATGAGGGCATGCTGCTGTCAAAAGAAGAATTTTTATTCTCATGTACAACCAGACAAGAGTCTTTCAGTATGATTTTAGAGTAACTAGCTGTTGATCTAAATGATTCCTCTTACATGCCTCGTGACATCAGTGGAGCGGTACCTGCATATATGCATCTCGGTACTGACTGCGGACGACAGTACTTAGTTCCGAATCGCAAAGATATACTTATCAAAAAGTCTTTATTATCAGTGGTGAATTCTCGGTTCTGATAAAACACCTTGTAGATTTATCTTAATATGAGCATTCTACCGGTACGGTATCTTGGTGTTTCTTAAAAAAATGCGGCAATCTCAAACGTCTCACCGGTAGCAAGATCAGTGAAGTTAAGGTTGACAAACGTACGACTCCCGCACGATAAGATTGGTTGGTTATTGTAAGGTAGTTTTATTATTTCTATTTCTATTACGTTAATTATGGGAAGGAGCATGGAGATTTGAGAACACACTGAGCTTAGTTATGCCCCTTGAGACATGTCTTGCGAAGTTTGGTTGAAGGTTAGTGTACCAGCCATTGGTTATTGCGTTCGTTGTTCTTAGTAGATGTTTGTAGACAGTGAATGATACTTTACGTGGACTGTGCATGATATCGTACGTGGACTGTGAATGATATCGTATGTAGACTGTGAATGATATCGTAAGTGGACTGTGAATGATATCGTACGTGGACTGTGAATGATATCGTACGTGGACTGTAAATGATATCGTACGTAGACTGTGAATGATATTGTATGGGGACTGTGAATGATATCGAACGTGGACTGTGAATGATATCTTACGTAGACTGTGAATGATATTGTGCGTAGACCGAATGATATCGTGCGTAGACTGAATGATATCGTGCGTAGACTGTGAATGATATCGTGGGTGGACTGTGAATGATATCGTGCGTAGACTGTAATTGGTATCGTACGTAGACTGTGATTGATATCGTACATTAGTCGAAGGACAGATGCAGTTATTATCGTATCTAACAGACGGAACGCTGTGAAAATAATATAAAAGATCCTTGTTGTTATTTTGGACCTATTTAACCTCCTGATTGTTTACCTTTGATGATCATATCAGGTTCTGGCTCGCTTTCAGCCGCATATTGTTAATGTTGATCGTTAAGTGCTGTGTATAAATCATTTGATGAGTATTTCTGTTATTTATCATCTCACAAAGTCTTCAGCAATGGACATTAGAACTGTCGACAAATGTGTTCTTATCAGTATATTTTCAAGGAGACTGAATTTTGTACTGTGCACTGGTCTAGGTGAAATTTTATATGAATTTCCAAATGTATTTTTTCTTATGAAAATTTTGTTCCGTATAGGGTGATGTTGCTATTGTGTCTGTCAGAAACTGAAAGTTTCTCCTTGCTGTAACTGAGTTAAACTCTACGGTGTCACCAAGTTGTACCTTGGGTGTCAGAATATTTCACGTGTTTATTGCATTACGAGAAACAAATATTATTTTGTTAACAAGCTTTAATGTTATACTTAAATGTTTGGAAATTTTACTGATATTGCATTTGAAGGTTTTGGTTTGATATTGGTCTTTCAGAATATGATAGGTGATTTTGTATATTGAAACCAGACGAATTTTATAATTTGATGATCAGAATAAAACTAATAACCTTAAACCCAAAGCTAGTGAGATGTGATATTACATGTTAGTGATTTTAATATAGATGCGATGATCTGTCTTGTTTTATTCGTCGAAATTTTTCCTGGTATATCATTCTATTCTGGAACATGGATTATTTAGCAAGAACAAACACACACAACAAGAATGAAACTAGAAATGAGTCAGGGAAAGAGAAGGGAAACTCTCGATATGCCCAGTTTGGTGAAAAAATAAAGGTGAGATGATAGCCACAGGATACCATTATGAAGTTAGCATAGAACAGTTCTTTCAAAACAAGAGAATCCAGGACAAGAGAAGATAACTGGAGGATAAGCAAGGAAAATGTACGGAAGATCGTAAAGTGGCAATTCTTCAGTTAGAATTGTTGGCTCTTGGAAGGACAGGCTGCGAAGAAGGGAAAGGAAGGCCTTAAACATTTGCCTGGGACCCCCTGTTGGCTTTTAAAAGGTATCAGTAGAGAATAACACTACCTCAGGAGAGGTAGACTAGTATTTATGAAGGTTACGGGAAGAATGAATGAAGTAATATAAGATTTAGTTGTCAGAAGAAATCAAAAGCTTATCCATGCGGGTAACAGGGTAGGGAGTCTGTCACATAAGGGAGACATCCTAGAGCGGATAGCCTTAATAAGATACTTCACGTACTAGCAAACAGGGTTTGCTGAACAAAAAAAATAGAGGCATCAAAAAAGGCAAATTGACTGAGTGTAAGCAACGTAATCAGAGAGAAAAGTATTGGAAAGGAAGTAGTGTATTTCCCGTTTCGTCGATTAGTTGTTTGGGATTTAGGTCCTTAAGCCTGTCGACGTAAAGTTACATACCCCAACCGAAAAATCGGAACACCTTCTTAAGGTGTGAGAGGATTCTTATAACACGCACCTAAATGCATCTGGTCCATGTGAGTATTTCCCGATTGGTCAGCTCAAGATCTATGTGCAGTAGGCTAGCGTAATAAATTACTTATATTGTTTGCTTAGGGCAGTAAGAAGCTACTGTTGTTAAGATCTCGAAAGCTTTTCGTAGATTAACAGAAAGTTCAGACAAAATTAAAAGTAAATTAAGTACTAAGAATATATTAGGTTCCAGTGGCTGACATTGGCTCGCGCATAATACTAAATTTATAGGAATGAGACAAAATTCAGGACCGCCTCAACTTACAAAAAGACTTGAACACACTCCAGATTGGTCAGAAATTCAACCAAATGCAAAGTGATACTCAGAGGTCAAGTAAAATGAGGCCAGAATGAGATTAATCGCACAGGGAACAAATGACAGGAATCTGCCTACGAAAGGGACTCTGGAGTTGACAGCGGCTGACCCGTTTTTCACCAGCAAACTACATTAGTAGGGTTGTAAAGGAGGAAGGCTTTATGCTGATCATTGTCAAAATTACCTTCACATACATGAATCAGATGCTTAGAGGAATAGTTAAGTCATGTAATAAACTCGAACAGAAAATGCATCTTCAGTTTGTTCACCTGATGATAAATAAAATAGCTACCATAGACTAGCCTTTGTAATATGAAAGGACAAGGGTAGACGTTATTACAACGATGCCAATGAAGGAGGAAAAGTAGACAAATACGCCGAAGAAGAGTCAGAAGAAATGTAGATAAGGAATTCATAGAAATATTCAAGAAACTTTACGACAGAGTGAGTCTGAGATGGTCTCTACCGAGTGTTGAATTCCCTTCACCTACGCACAAATAGGTAATCACAAATAGAAAATGCACACACAGACAAGTGTATATATATTAGGTGGTAGGTTGTTGACAACAGCCGCCCAGGGTGGTACTACCGTCCTGACTGAGGAGCGTTAAAGTGGTGCTCGGAACTATCCTACACTCTCCATGTCAGGATTGCTGGTCTTACTTCCTGTCTCATCA
>JAYMFT010264327.1:0-10722 GCA_038088735.1 Panulirus argus
AAAATACAAGAAGGGGAGGGTTTCCAGCCCCCCACTCCCGCCCCTTTTAGTCGCCTTCTACGACATGCAGGGAATACGGGGAAGTATTCTTACACCCCTATCCCCAGGGGATATATATATATTGGCCCATGCCTCGCATCTATGCATCACCAACGGTACTACTACAAAATCAAACTTAACCATGCTTGCTCTTAAAGACAGTGACCTCTCTTCCCACACATTCCCCAATGTGCCCAAGACCTATGCCCCCTCACCCACCCTATGGTTTACTTCAGTTCTTATGGTCCTATTAGCTGCCATATCCATTCTCAGGGATCATTAACATTCCACTTCCTCCAGGTTTTCTCAAGTCAAACTCACTTACCAAATAACCTGTCTATCTTCACCATCCATCAAACCTAATGACCTTGCTTTTAATCACATTTACTCTCAACTTTTTCCTTTCTCACAGTCTCCCAAACTCAGACACCAGTTTCTCACTTGAATCTGGCACCAGCTCCTTGTCATCAACAAACAATAATTGACATCTCCAAGACCCACCTATCCCCAACAGACTACATGCCAGCTCTTCTCTCCAAGACCCTTGCATTACCTCCCTCATCACCTAAACCATAAACAAATTAAACAGCCTTGGTGACATCACACATCCCTGCCACAGACCAACCTTCACCTAGAAACATTCACTTAACTCTTTTTCTCCTTACACAAACACTTCACTCTCTTGATAAAAACCCTAAGTTGGTTTTAACAACTCCTACACCATATATCTTGAATGCCTTCAACAGATTGTCTTTATCAACCCTATCATATGCTTTTTCCAGATCCATTAATGCCACATACAAGTCCTTCTGTTTCTCTTATTATTTCCTGAACACATTTTTCACAGCAAACATCTGATACACAAATATTCTACCACTTCTGAAGCCACATTGTTCCATCCCAGTCTGAAACTCTGAGCATGCTCACCCTCTCAATGACCACTCTCCCACAGAACTTACTAGGTACACTCAACAAACTTGCACCTCTGTAATTTGAACATCCAGTTTTGATCCCTTACCAATATACAAATGCAATATACAGGCAATTCTCATACATCTCACCATGGGCCATACACAAACTGGAAAAAAAAAAAAAAATCACCATTCTCTTAAGAAATTCAACTGTAGTCCCATCCATTTCAACAACGTTCCAAGGCTTAATTCTATAATACACTTTCACTACCTCTTCTTTTCACCAAACCACTTTCCATAATTCAACTTGCATACCTCCACATCCAAAGCAACCCACACATATCATCCGATCATTGAACTCATTTAACAGTCCCTTAAAATACTAGCTCCATCACCTCTTCACCGCATTTCTGCCCATTGCCACTTATCCATTTGCCCCTTCAATGATGTTCCTATTCATACTTGTTTTTCTCACATGCTTGATCTTCCAAAACATTTTCTTATTCTCCCAGAATCTCGCTCACCCCAACTCTCACTTGACCTCTTTTTCAGCCCCCGCACCTTTCTCTTGACCTCCTGTCACTTTATCTTGTACTTCTCCAAACCACTTTCACTTCTTTCCAGCAAATTATCTTTCACTAGCAATTCAACTTCCTCTTCCCACCACTCGCTACCCTTTCTGACCTATCCACCTCCTTCCTTCCACATCCTATACACTTCTCTTGCACATGTAAACACTGGTTCCCTAAATACTTCCTATTTCTCACCCACACTTGTAGCATAGTTCATTCTCACCTTTTGTCATTCTACACTTAGTCTCTACTGATATTTCTTCAGCAATTTCACTCATTTTCGAAACCCTCACCCAATTCATACTCTTTCCTCATGTCCTTAAGCTGCTACAAACCTTCACAAATCTTTGCAGTCTAGAATTTCTTGATGGTGAAATCAAGTTCCAAGTCATTTTCCTCCATTCATCCACCTCTCTCATACTATAACAATGCTTCTGTACATCCATTTTCATAAATTTCTTAATCCCATGTAATGTCTTCTTGTTGTTCTATCCATACATCTCAAAAAGACCTGGTCACTGAATATATCATTGATTTGTTTTCAAAATTTAAAGGTTGTGATCAGGTCACCCCTGACTCTTCTCTCTTCCAGGATGGACAAAGTTAAAGCCTCCAGCCTTTCTCCATATCTTAGCTCTTTTAATTCTGGTACTATCTTTGTTGCCCTCCTCTGGACCTTTTCTATTAGCTCTTCAAGCTTTTTTAGGTGTGATGACCAAACCTGAAACATATTGTAGTTTTGGGCTTATCTAGGATTTGAACAGTTTGCTAAGAATTTCCTTATCCATATACTTGAAGGCTATTCTTCTATTTATACAAGGGATTGATCTGTCCATGTGTGGAGTACTATTCTCACATCTGGGGTGGTTCTAGCTTTGTATCCTTACTTGACACAGTTAAGTCAAAGGCAGATCAACTTAAAAACTGTCCCTGGCTGACTTCAAAACTTGACCCCCTTGCCCTATGCCACAATGTTGGTTCACTTTCCCTCTTCTACAGGTATTAATTTGGTTTTTGCTCCTGAGAGCTGGCTGCTTGTGTGCCCCGACCACTAGCTACGCCACACAATACTCGGCAAGCTGGTGCATCACATGATTATTGTGTGGCCATCAGCAACTCAAGGGTGTGCTCTTTTGATAACTGCTTCTTTCCCTACATGTCAAAGCTTTGGAACTCCCAACCTTCTCATGTCTTTTCCAATAACTATGACCTGGAACATTTCAAAAGACAGGTCTTTTACTTTCTCAAAAATTTGTAAATACTTTCCCTTGTCGCTTCTTTTTTCGTTTCTTAATTCTCTCCATATTTCAACTGGGGCCTGGCCTTGATGTGGACTTTTGTCCGTGACTGGAGCCTTTAAAAAAAAAAAAATGTCAGCAGACAGTTTGTCTCCTTAACTATTCTCCTAATGTCGGACTCTGGCAAAAGGTTGGGGACAACATCAACTCCCAAGACCTTGCACATAATCTTGAAGCTTATTTCGTGCGGTCTTTGACTTTGTCCCATCCTCCTTACTTTATATTTGCTCAGGTTGAACTTCATTAACCATGTTTCAGATCAATTTTGGAGTCTGTTTAGATCCCCTTGTGAGCTGATGCAATCCTTCTTGCTTTTCACTTTACTCATGACTTTTGCATCATCTGCAAACATATTCAGGTAAGAATCCATACCTTAAGAAGAGTCGTTTACACACATCAAGAAGCATGATGATTCCATAACCAAACCCTTATTGCACCTCTGGCCACCTCAACCAATTTGGAAAAGGCTCCTCTACCATGCATCCTTTGTTCCCTCCCACTGTGATAATCTTTAATCCACCAAAGGAGTTTTCCTCTTACCCCTTATTCCTGCCTGGTAATCCAGCTCCTTAATCAGCCTCCCATGTAGTACAGTGTCAAATACTTGCTGGCAATCCAGATGCAAACAATCCACCAACCTTCCCTTTCATCCAGGACAGAGTTCACTCTCTCACAGAACTCTGATTTGTTATTTATGAATAAACTTTTTTCCTAAAACCACTCTCTCATTTCCATAATTTTTCCTTCATAGAAAGGCATGCACTTGCTTTCTTATCATACTTTCCAAAATCTTAAAACCAGACTCATTAGTGAGACTGATCTGTAGATCAGTGCCAGTTCTCAGTCCCCTTTCTTATGTACAGTTACAATGTTTGTCCTTTTTCATTTCCTTAGCACTCTATCTCTTTCCAGTAACATCTTGAACAGTAATTTGTGTGGTTTATCAGTGTATTTGCATACATATTTAGCATACATGGTAAAAGTTCACCAGGCCCATGAGCCTTGTATGGGTCAAGTCCTTTTAGTATTTGTCAAAACCTCCTTCCTATTCTATCTCACTTGTGTTGGGGATAAAGTGTTTTCCACTGTGAAAACACTTTTGAACTTGTTATTCAGTTCCTCACATATCCTTACATAATCCTCTACAATATTTTCCCACTGAATCTCTTAACCCAATTAGCTACTCCTTAACTGAAAAATGACTTCTGGGGAATCTAAGGAAAAGCTTTGGATTTTCACCTGCACTGGCCATAATAATCTTCTCAAAGTTTCTTTGTTTCTCTTTTCTAATCCTACTATACTCATTCTGCACTCCCTTGTAGCTTGCCAGTGCTGGCTTTAGCTGGAGTGCTGCCTATATCTTCTCCATTGCACATCTCAAAGCTCCTTTGCTTTTTAACATCTTTATCAAACCATTCTTTCCTCTTCTTACAGTTCCCTCTGTATTTGAGGTACCCATGTTTCTACTTCTTCATTGTACATTTCACAGAATCTCTCATCACAAAACCCTGGATCCTGGCTACTAAACTCCAGTTCCCAATCTATGTTATCTTAGAAATAATTGTGGTGTGAGTAATTTCCATAATTATATCTCCTCTTTATGTCCTGTCTCACCTTTTCTTTTTTGATGTCTTCATTTACCACATAGTGAATCCTAAGCATTTCATGATCACTTTTTTCCTGCTGGTGTATCATATACATTATTCTCATTATCCATGCTAATATGTGTGTAGATAATATCTAACAATGATGGTGTATCAGTCCCTCTCATCCTAGTTAGCTCCTGATAAGATGGTATTGGAAATTTTCCTGCATACATTCTAAAAATTTGCCTCTCAATAACTCCCTATCACCACGAGAATCCAAAGTCCTCCAGTCTATCTCTTTATAACTAAAATCCCCCATTATCATTACTTCACCATCTCTGAAAAGACAGTGTTTCACTATTATAATTGTATGTTTGTTCTGTCCCTGTGCCCTAATAGTTCACTCATGACTTGAGAGGTAGGGGAATGAAGAAATCACTATTTTTGAAAGCACATCTCACAAGCATTTCAATGCAAAGTGTTCTCGTTATATGGTTCTATTTGTTTAAATACAACCAGATTCAAAACATTCCTCCTTTCCTTGACAGGTAGTTGTGGCACTTTTGATTTTGCCAACTGAGAAGAGTACTTACAAGTAATGAATTAGCCTCTATCAGTAAACACCTGAATCCTGTATGACTGGAATCTAAACTATCTGAATAAGAAAGACAAAAAAGCACTAAAATACTATACAGAACATACCATAAACAGGAATCAATTTCAAGCACTACTAAGAGCTTTTTACATAAGATGACAGTTTTAAAGACTGAAAAACCTTTTCTCTCCAAGGCAGTGTCCATGAGCAATCAAGACATTTTTTGAGGAATATTGGGGTCTGACTCATATTAACCCCTAAATATTGATGAGGAAAGCTCTTTTTCACTCACCCTTCCTGAACCAATTCACAAATTGCCAGGGATAATTTCTCAAGTGGTTTGGACTCACCTTAGCCAAACAGCACCTGTTGCCAGGTTGGTGCCATTTTACTGCCATATCTGCTAGACCATACCCTCACTTAATCTACAAGTCCAAGTGCCAATCTACAATGGCCACAGAAAGGCTCCAAGAAAAGGTTTTCTAGAAAAAAAAAAGGAGGGAAAGGCTGGGCAGGGCAATAAAAAGAGGAAAAATTGCTTGAGGACAATGCCTCAGAGAGAAACTGTTTTCAATCTCCAAACTGGACATTTCTCTCCTCTGCACTCTATAACCAGCAATCGAGAACATATCAACATGCAGGAGGGCTTGAAAAACTTTTCAAATGACTTTGGTAGCAAAACTATTAAGATATATTCAAAAGTTACCTGAAAGAATACTGGAATCTGACTGTCTGAGAAAAGGGATCCCTAGAGGCACTCAGGATAGCCAATATATTTAAATTAATCTACAGTCTAAATAGAGTGAAAGAAAAGTACCAAGGGCCCCTTTTCTTGAATTTCTCCACTGAAAATTATCTAAGGAAGGCCTTAGTAGAGAAAACATTCCTCACATCATGTGTTCAAGTGAGAGAACAAAGATAAGCCAACAAGACAAGTTGCTTGATCCATGATGAGCTGAGACACTTCTTAACTAAAGGCTTAACAAATATTAAGGAAGCACTAATTGACTCCCTCTATAATTACTGGTGAAATTACTGGTATTATCCAAATGGCCTCAAAGAGTATTAACTAAGTATAAGACATGATGCTCTCAATTTCATTTTTCAAGAGTGGTTGACAGAGGAACTAAATCAAAATCTACCAATTTCTTTTTTGGCTCAAAAGAAGTTACATGGTAAGAAAATCTTTGTGCCTGGATGTAATATGAAATTCAATGACTCTCCATTTACCAACTTTACCTCCAGAGCCAAAGGTTATGAGGAAAAGGGTTTAATGAGAAAACAATGAGAAGCTACACTGACAGAAAAATTTTTAGATGGTGACAGGTTTAAGACTTTGGAAGGCTTCCACTTAGGCTGAAGGGGGGAAAAAACTGGTCTCCTCAACTAAAAGAGTTAAGAGGTTTACCCTAGAGATAACTTGCCACATCAATAACAAAGCCCAAGAAAAAGTGACTCCTGAAGTGCACTCTCAAGATGCAATAGTGCTACTTGCCATGTACTGTCATATAACTGGCATGAGAAAAATAAAAACTGACCAAAAGCCTTCTGTAACTTCAGAGACTTATCATCTTCAAGGAAGTCTGGAAGGATTTCAAGAGAGACTGGTGATATCCATGAGTAAAAGGTCAAATGTTATGTAAAGGATCATCAAATAAGCTTCTTCTATATTTCTGCTAAAAGTGTTTGAGAAAAAAGAAAATAAAATTGTGTAAATTCAATAACCCAGGCCTTGAGGTTAGGGTCCAATAACAATGATAAAGTGGTCGAGTGCAACAAAAGGGATCAACTGAGGTGTATGGCAAAGAAGAACATGACTCTAGCATTAGGGATGTCGTTCCACCTGAAAGCTACCATCAATAAAAGCCGGGAAAAAGGTAATTTTCTGAGGAATTGGACTAGAGGGTGAATTGATAGAAAAAGAAAAATCTTATTTTCCACTGATGCTAATCCGAAAAACATATAATGTGAGAAATGCAATGGCTCTGGTGGAAAAAAGATCTACTGGAGGTCTAATCCGAAAGGAGGAATCCACTTGAAAGCCTCTTTCCCATTTGACATCTATCTTTAATGAACTGATCTTGAGGGGGCATCTACTCCTCTTAGATAAGCAGCAGGAAGAAACTGGGTCTTAGACATAGCCAGACATAGAATCTTTTTGGTTAACTCTTAAAAATGATGAAACTGCAAGATCCTTTGTTCCTTAGACATTGGATAGCCACCATACTGTCCATCAGGAACAAGAATCAGCATTCAAGTAAGAACATTCTGGAAGAAGAATCATGGGACAAGTAACTCCTTAATCCATGTACTATACACATATCACATATGATATCTCATTTCTTTTCTGTTCACTGCAGGTATGAACTGCCTTAAGGCATCTATAGGCAGGATGTACATGCACCAATCCTTTATATGGTATTAATGCCTTGCTGCTATACAACTGTCACATGTTATTCGTTAACATCAGTTACCATCAAAATGTCAAAGGAAACAGCATGAAATCTTTCTGCACAGGTAGTAGAATCCAAGAAACCAAATTTCTATCTGGACCTAAGTAATTCTGATGCACTATAACAGATTCAGACATTGAGATATATGAAAGTGAGCATCCAGAAACACTAAGTAAAAATAACAGTGATAATGATGTAAATGTCGAATGCATTAAAAACTAAATCTTCAGAAGGGAAACATGAAGGGTATATAATACCAGAAGAGTTGAAAAAAATGTGAGGTGTGGTTTCCAGACATTCTATGAGACTTAAGATGAATACACCCTCTTAACGACAACCACAGTAGGGGGTTCAAAAAGGAGCAGAGACAACCTGGTGGGTGGTAGATGGTAGGTAGCCACAGACCAGGGTATCAGAAGGGTAAGTGATGGCTTTGTAGTGAGCCAGCAGTTCAGTGTAAGTTAAGATGCACTCCTCAGACACAGGTAGCTGTCTAATCTTTCTGTGTCACTCACATGTGGACTGCTGGCATTCTGTCCACAAACATACAATCTCTCCTTGTCACACATAACACTTGACATTATCTAACTTACACTAATCATTCTTCTTAATTCTAGATTTTCCTATGGTGAGTGCTACAGGATAGTTGTCTTTTGGCAAATTGGTAGGAGCAATAGATAAAGTAGTAACAAGGAACATTAGGCAGGAGCATTAGGTAGAAACACTAGGTAAGAATAGTGGGTAGGAACATTAGGCAAGAGCATTAGGTAGAAACATTAGGTGGGAGTAGCCAAAAGGAACATTAGGCAGGAGCATTAGGTAAAAACAGTAAGTTGGTACACATAGCAGGAATATTAGGTACACACATTTGGTAGAATTAGTTAGCAGAAACTGCACTAGAGGTACCCTTTGCTAGTGGCCTGTTAAGGGTGAGGCACTAAAGGTTAAGAAAGTTATAATGGCTGAGTTACATGATTGCCAGTTATGGCAAGAATTAACCCATCTCACCATGAATAAATTGGATGATTTCTGTCTGGTAGTAGTTCGCAAGACTTGTAGCTCTGAGAAAAAAAAATTTTCTATAGCAATGATACTTCACTCTCCCAGAGACCAGAAGTGTGAGTCCTTGACTGGTTAAGGTCAATGCCTGGGACTCCACAAACCAGGACTGAATCCATTATTCTTCAACATACTAATGCAATACCATTCTAATCTCTATCTCTAGCATTACTCCCTCTCAAGGCCCAAATTCTAAAAGAAAGAAAGAAAAAACATGGGGAGAAGAAAAAGGCAGAAGTGTGGTACAAATTCTTGTCCAAAAAAATCAAAACATCACAACATGACTTCTTCCACTGAACAAAAAATACACAAATTCAAATATCTATGTAATGATAAATTTTCAAATCATAGGAATGCTATGTGTTAGCCGTGCCCTTTGGCAATTTGGTAGGAGCAATAGATAGATGTAGTACGTAGAAACATCAGATAGAAGTAGTTGGTAAGAACACTGGATGGGAGTGTTAGGTAGTAGTAGTCAGGAGGAATGTTAGGTAGGAGCCTCTACAAACACTGTGTTAGACTTGCCCTCTGCCAGATGCCTGTTAAGGGTGAGGTACTGAAGGTGAAGAGGCAGCATTGGAGTTCACTAGTTATGAAGACTACTGCCGCAGCCACCCTCTTCAGGGAGTTCCAGAAGGGAACAGGCATCAGATATAAGGTCCACAAGGGTAAGAAGAGATGGTAGGAGGCACAGAAGGGGAAGGCACAAATCATTGTAGACTACCAGCTAACACCCTCACTTAAAACACACACTAACAGTACTTTTCTTCTAATACTCTAGATAGTACACTAACAATTGTTAGTACAAGAGAAAGATTACACATACATAAAAATATGAATAAAAGGAACACTGATCTATAATATGCCAGTGATCTGTTAGCATACTGATATGTGTGTGCACAACAACCCAAAGAATATGTGATGGTATAATCAAGCAGGTGAGGCAGTATAGTGGTGCCAACCTGGTGGCAAGGGCTGTTTGAAGCGAGTTCAAACCAATTGAGCAATCAGCCCTGGCAATATGTTAATCAGTCTAGAAACGGTGAGTGAAACAGAGTTTTCCTCACTGATATTTAGGGGCTAATGTGAACCAGATCCTAATGTTCCCAAAAGAAAATCTCCTTTGTTCACAGACACACCACAGAGGAGAAAAAATATGTTGTAAGACAACTTTTCGCTGGAAAGACATCAACAGAGACCAATATTTTCACACACGCGAGGTGGTATTCCTTACTATATCCAATATCCTCATTACAGAGGAAATGAACTGTTCATCTGTGGTGGTTGTTCAGTACTGAACCACTGAGTCGCTATCAATGTCAAGATGCAACAGTGCCCTCACTGGGACTTACCCTCCCCTTCTTGTTGGCTGAGGTTCTTCCTGGTGGAAGCCATAAGCGCCTCCTCACCAGAGATGTGTCTGCCCTGCTCTTCCTCCCACTTCTCCCTCCTCCGGTCCACCTCCTCCTCCAACTTCTTCTGGAGCTCGTTGACAGAGACTGGAAGGGAGAGGCCTGAGTCATGGTTAGTGGCTGTTGTAAGTACTGGCGTGGTACCCTGGCAGCTGGTACCTTTCCTTTAGTGGTGCGACTACCCTGCATGGCTTTTTTTTATGGCCCAAGACCTCCTTCACCAGGACTAAAAACCCTTAAATCAAGGCTTACCATTACCAATGTTCTGATGCCAGACAACCATAGGTTGTATAATGATAGGCTTAGGGACTGCTTCTCTAATGTGAGTTGAGCCACTATCGCCTTGTAATGGCACAAAGAAAATTTGAATATCTAATAAGTGTTTACAATCAATAATTACCTTGTTGGCATATATCCATGATAATAATCCTTCCTTCATGAAGTGAAAGGGAATCAAGTGCAGTAGAGATACTCTCTGCTCTAGTTCCAGGGTTCTTGTCATGTATCGACCTAGGTTTACAAGCCTACTTGTAAATATTCACAAATTTAGAATAAATCGCTGGGTGTGGGAAGAACAAGGGGCTGTGGGGGTAGACAGTGTAGGTAGCTTGGGTAGACAGAATATGTAGTGGTAGACAGACAAGGTTGCAGGCGGAAGTCCCCGGTACATACTCAGGGATCAGCTACTGCTGCCACATCTACCACCAAAAGCCATGCAGGGTTACGCTACAAGAATATTAGATATTTGATTTATGTAAGCAGGGTCATATTTTATGGCATTTAGTTTAATTTTATAT
>JAYMFT010264338.1:0-10722 GCA_038088735.1 Panulirus argus
GACTTTCTGGATTGTCTGGTTTTACCAGGAAGCGTCGGGTGGGCTTAGTGGTCAACACCTCCCTGCTCTGCAAACTTGCTAACCCACCCCTCCTGCTTACCCGCCTATCCACCCCACCCACCGATCTACCCACCCACCAATCTACCCACCTCATGCCACCCACCTACCTACATACCCTCGGGACCTACACACACACACACACACACACACACACACACACACACACACCTAGCTGCCTCACCTACCAGGTGCCGAAGTCATTATCAACTAGTCATTAAAATTTTATTTTTTTTAAACTACTTTCGTTCTTTATATTATATGTTGTTCCTCAGCGCACACTGCCTGGACCACTAGTCTTTAACAATCATATTAGACACTATCATATAAAAGGAATCCTGTTGTTTCTAGCTAAGATATACGTGTATAATACCCTCTTAGAGATCCGTTCTCAGTATAACATTCTAATAATTGTGTTTCTTAGATAGTACATGTAGCTGGAATGTTGTACGATGAACCCTGAGGTCCCAGGGAGGGCGCTTATAAGTGCTCCAGAACTCTTCGGAAAGTCCAGGTGATATCCTGAGTGATTCTGTCCCGCATTTGAAATACGAACATCAGCTTCCAAGGCCAGAGTGATAGCACCATCAGATATTAAGCCCGGCCTGTGACATCAAGATGAATTAAAGGTAAAGAGTCATCCTCGGGGGAAAGGTTTCTGTGTGATGACATTGTGAAAATAATATGATCGTTTTGTAAGATTATATAAAAAGGCGTAAATATGTCATGTAAAACTAGGTAATATATATATATATATATATATATATATATATATATATATATATATATATATATATATATATATAACAAGAAAAAGAGATGTGAGGTACAGTGTTTAGATGTCTTCGTCAGCGTAGGGGTGATGTCACTACCTTGGCATAAATGACATTGTTAGGTCCAGGCTTGGGCACCTCCCCGTTTTATGGATCTTTGGGTACGACGGCACTACCTTTGGGTACGACAGAACGACCCTTGGGTACGACGGCACGGCCTTTGAGTACGACGGCACGACCCTTGAGTACGCCAGAACGACGTTTGGGTATGATGGAGGGAGTTGAACCATCCCTATAAGGGTCAGGCCAGAGGCCAGGTCATCATACCCAAGGGTCGTACCATCGTCCTTGTGTCGCTAAGTCGGGCACGATGGTCGTACTGACGTGTTCAACGACTGTCGTGTTTGTGTCGTTAAGTCGTGCGCGTTGGTCGTGCAGACGTGTTCAAGAGTCGTACTCGATCGTGCTCAGGAGGTTAAGATAGATTTAACTCGTAGATTTCATGACTCAGTGCAAGCGAAGTCATGATGAACAAAGAGAACGAACAGGTTAATAGATCCAGATTAAAAGGGAACAAAAAATCGTTGGCTTTTACACTTGCGTGTATGTTTACTAATGGCTGTAAATATGTGTAAATCATATTTACAGTGATAAAGACACCATTGAACACTTCAAAAGAATAATTAAGGATTATTGATATTTCTTTTTATTACGTGATTACATCAAATGTCGCTTTTGATTAAGGCTCGGAGCTGCTCGAACGAAATGTTAAGAAAAATCAGAGGTTTCCAACGTATTTCCAGAATATCTAGTGAAATTTCAAATCTGATCGTACTATAGAGAGAAGCGTTTCAGTTTCCACGTGATGATGTTGGCAGCGCTGAAGGTAAGCACCAGGCTCATCTCTCTTCAGCACGACCCTTGAGAACGGCTGCACGACCTTTTTAAGCACGACCCATGAGGGGTCAGGTTCAAGAGACCATGCCTTCATACTCTTAAGCTCTTGCCGTCGTGCCTGTTGGCTGTATCGCAGTGATATTGGGTCGTACAGTCGTGCTCAGATAGCCGTTCGGTCGAACTCAGAGGCCGTACCGTCGTGCTTCAGGGTGAGTGCCGTCGTGCTCAGATCTCGTGCTGTCGTACATCAGGGTTGTACCACCGTGCTTCAGCGTCGTTCCATCGTAACAAAAATGATCGCACCGTCGTGCTCATAAGTCGTTCCATCGTGCTTCAGCGTCGCACCGGTGTGCTCAGGGGTCGTTCCGTCGTGCTCAAGGGTCGTACCGTCGTGCTCAAGGGTCCTACCGTCGTGCTCAACGAGTTTTCCAGAGTACCACCAGAGCGTACGCTGAACCTCCCCTCCCTCTGCCTGCCCTCGCATGGATGGGCTCAGATCAAACGTGCATTATGAAGGACAGAAACAATTTGCCGCCCTCTGCTCCCGGCCCGCCTGTGGGCGGGTGGAGCTGGATCGATGGGGTTAAATCGACTGGGGTTGCATGTAACTGTTTCGCTGTACGTCATTCGTAATACCCCCCCCCCCCCTCCTCTCTCTCTCTCTCTCTCTCTCTCTCTCTCTATTTTTTCTTTTTTTATGATTGCTGAGAAGGCACATGCAACTCAAGATCATCTCATTAGCACTGTATATATGCATATGTACCCTAGCGTTAGCCAGGTGCCAAGTGTATCGACTAACCCGTAGGGAAGGATGAACACTTGGGTAGACTGTGGACCAACTGTCGGCAACCAGGATTCGAACCTAAGCAGACGACCCCGGGCAGCTCCTGAACGCGTCACGGTCATGAACACTAACTGCTACACCACGGAGGTCCATAGTTTCCTTGGTGCGTTTCACATGGTATTCTTGGAGAGCCGTGAGACCTATTTACATGGTCTTCTTATGTTTAAAGATGATTTGTTCTCAACTTCCTCTTTCCTACCATTAGCGATTTCCCCATCGACACACAACCCAGTTATCTAGTACACTGATGACGCATCTCTGCCTGCATTCCCTCACACTGTTTTCTAATCCGATTCATCTTCCGCTGCTCAGTCTGTGTCTTGCTTCGTTAGAAATACTTCAATGAACTCGCACTTGAACGTACATACTTTCCACCAGTGAGGCAGATGTAACCTCTTAAGTGTGAGGTAAAACGCCTATTAAACCCAATTTCTTGATGTTTTTCTCTTAAAACCCCTCACAATAAATTCCTATCCCTTCTGTTAGGTCTGTGATTCCGCCACGCGACTCTGTAAGCAAACTTGGCATCACCGTTATGTCTACTTCATCTTGGAAAGCTCACAGTATGCAAATGGCTAAGTCAGCCTCTTAAAAAAATTGAGAAGAATCATTCAAATGACGAAGATTTTTCGCTCATCATAGGAGTCTCTCTGATTGCACAAGAAGGATTGATTCGTCCATGTATGGAGAACTGCTTTCACATCTGGGGTGGGCGTTGTAAAACTCTCAGTCACACTAGAAAACTTTGACCTCATTTCCGTACGTCATTATTTACGGTTCTCTTTCCCCTCTAATGCACTTTTTTTTTCTTTTTCACCGCTAAGCTTTAGAAATCATTTCTTTCCCATGACTTTCGTTAAGAGCTGTAACCCGCCCTGTTTTAGAATCCAAGTTAACGTATTGCTACAAAGTCTAAGATATTCTTTTTCTTACCTATTCTGTTTTCTTTGACTTATTTTATTCTATACAAAGCCTGGATTCAGTGAAGACTTCTGTAACCACTGACAGAACGTAAATGAAAGCTTACCCTATACGTAAAGTTACATACTATTTTGTGTAACTTTTCATGGTAAGATATTTGTATCATACTAATTTGTTCATACGCTTGTTGCTTTCGTAATAGGATGATGTGCTCATGAGCTTGTTACATTCGCATTAGGATGTGCGTATATGTAGCATTCTGCGTAGAGTTAGTCACCGCTCCCTACATCAATGTAGCTGGATTTCGTGGTTAATGTTGTGCGCTCCCTCTCACTACTTCGGCCATCGCGTTAAGCACCAGAATCCACAATAGGTCGTGGGGTAAGCCGTACCCTGATATTGTCAGACGCTCCCTAGGGTGTTGTAAGAAGCGGTAGTCTCTGTCCAGCCAGGTGGAGAACAACCGTAGATTAGTGGCTCAGGGAACTCTGGACAAGGCCGCTGTGTCTCATCTGTGTTCTGAGGTGCGAAGTTCGTGTGTTGGGATTGTCTAGTCGAGGGGATATGGGCCCCGTGTCGTAAAGGTACAACACGTTTTTTTCTGCACCCCAAGTTCTTTGTGTTGAGGTGGGTGCGCGCAGCGTAACATCCATGCGAAGTGATAAATACTCCGGGTATGGGGGAGACCTTGTGCGTTATACAGTCATCAGACCTTTAGCAACAAGAAGCAGCGCCATTCTTCGCAGGACCGAGACCCCCTTTTACGGTGACTTCTTGGCCAGTGGTTTTGTGTGTCGGTCAAACCTAACCTGGAGACGACTTCCAAGTGTGGACGCGGTCACGGGTGAGGCTGATATCATCTCCAGGCATTAATGTATTTTCCATGGCCCTAGGAAGCATCAGGGGTGCATAATATCCCATTTGCTCGCGTCTTTTCTGAGTCGAATTTTCACTCGTCGTAGTGGCTCTTATGACTAAATATATTATTTCAGGCTGATGATTAAATCTCTCTTTACGTAAAGTCTGCTGACGATCCAAACGACGAGGATGGTAGGGAGAGAGAGGGCGGGTGAGTGAGTGTGGTAGCTGTCCTCACTGGGATTCGTAAAGAAGCGGTTGGAGGGGATCGTTGTGGTGGACAGTCCACATGACTGGTCCAAGGACCGATCCTTATGGTACAGATGTGTCATCCTGGTAGCCATGGCAAGTCTGAATACTTACCACCACAGTGGTTGGTCGTCTGGTCGTCTATGGTTACCAGGTAGTACCAGTGGGTCGCCTTGGATTTCCCCAGTGAGAGTGAAGTTGGGAGGTTCGTGTGGCATGCACTGGTAAGGGCGGGTGCAGTGTTCAAGGCAGCGATGGTGTGTTCATTCCAGTGTCAAGTACATGCTGGTCGCCCTTGGGAATCGGGTTGTGCTGATTCACGTGTCTGCTTATATAAAATAACTTTATCGAAAAAATGCCAAATTATTGAAAGAGGAAGAATGATTATAATAAAAAAAGGTAATTGCCAGTGGTTCTCTGGCTCTGACATAAATTATCTTTTTTTTTTACATGCACAAAATATGAACGCATGCTACCAGGTTCTGTGCCAGCTGTTTTTTTCATGACCGAGTAATGAAGAGGTGCGTAAGTGGCTTTTGTAATTCAGCAACACATTATCGTATGCTGTGAGGGCTGGTCAGCAGGCCCTGTGCTGAATGCACGGCAAGGGTTAGGCAAGTATTGATGTTGCAATTCCAAGGCGAAGACACAAAATTTTTTTCCAGCTTGTTTGTTCACATCTCATCGGAATGTGTTTTCTTGATTATTTTTCGACACGTTTACGCGTTTCGAATCCTAGTCACAGTTTTGGTGCTTCCTCAGCTTGGTCCTGAGTTACGTATGGCTTCGCTAGGGGTAAAGGAGCAAAAATGGACCGAGGTACCCGTTTGTGTCCTTGCAGGCGGCGCACCGCATAGCTTGGGTGGTTAGGTCCGGTGTGACGGGGCAGAAGGTGCTACTGCTGGTGCGTGTGTGTGTGTGTGTGTGTGTGCGTGTGTGTGCAGGGAATGCAGCTTAGGAGTTTGTTATGTGCTTTAGTTCGTCAGTTATGCTGACAGCTTTGGGCATTACAATACGACTCTTAATTACGAAGGACACGACCCATAGCCATGGTGGCCTCTACTCTTCACCAGATCCTTTACGAGTCAAGTCGAAGACGAGGCCATCATACCCAAGCGATTGTATTGTCGTGCCCAAGAGGCCCATAAGGACATCATCATCAGGATACTCACTAAGGGAATCCTTGGGGGGGAGTTGGGGGGGGGGGGCACGTCCTTGCTACCGAGGGCAACAATGGGCACGGAGAATCACGACCGGTCGTCAGCTGCTTCGTTGGCAGGTGCACAACGCGGAAGAAGAACGCTGCCTCCGTCTTGAGAGGAGGAGGAAGCGTTACAGCTGGTGTTACTCTCACTTCTACCTGTTGCTCTTCGCTGATCTCACCTCAATCCAGCGAGCTTAGTTGGAACTTCCCTCCCATGGGGGCAAGGTCCACACCTTGGAGTGAGCGCCTCTGAAGGGAGTGGCACGTCCGCACAGGGTGTTCTGGAGAGAGGGGGTCTAATCCTCACCCCGCGTGAGACAGGTGACAGAATCGTAGGTCCATTGTCCAGGAAGCCGTCTACACGACCCCGTCGGGTAAAATGCAGACTCTCTCTCTCTCTCTCTCTCTCTCTCTCTCTCTCTCTCTCTCTCTCTCTCTCTCTCTCTCTAATGGGTCGCGACGCTGCTGTGTTGACCCAGCAAACATAAAAGTTAAGTGATTGAGTAAACTGGGGGCCACGCCCGCCAGCTCCTAACCATTGTTAGTGTCGTCTTGTTTTCCACTCAAGCCCCCGGCTGGCTGGCTGGTCCAGCTGTGTTTGCCACCGCCCCGGCCCGGCCCCGCCCCGTCCACCTGTCCAACCCCACCCAAAGCCCCGTTTTCCTTCCCGCTGCCTTGCCTCACCCACATTTACCTTCTCCCAACACAGCCACCACTCCATCTCGCCACCTGTCCAACCTCACCCCCGAAACCCCGTTTTCTTTACCACTCCTTAACCCCGTTCGGGTTTGTTTGTTTGTTTGCTCACCCCCTCTCCCACATTGCCCCTCCCCGTCCACCTATCCAACACCGCCACCCACAGTACCATTTTTCCTCCCCGCTAGCCCACCCCATCCAGGTGTGTGAGTGCCTGTATTGCCCCCTTTCCCCCGACCCCGTGCACTAACTTTTCTCACCCCACCCGCATCTCCGTTTCTGTCTAGACTGGCTCGCCCCGTCCAAAAGCGTTCGCTAGTTGCTGGCTCGCGTCCCGCCCGCCTGCTTACGTCTCTTCCTGTCCAAATCCTTCCACCACAAAAACCCCGTCTCCAGTTGTACTTGCCGCCTCGTGTCCAGTGTTCTGGACCCTCTCATTTACGTATATCATTTTCCATAATTGGTGTGTTTTTCTGTCCATTTATCGTTTACTTCCTTTCCCTGTCTCTTCGTCTGTTTTCTTTGCTTAATTATCCATTTTCTTTCGGCCCGCTTTGCTGTGCCATGTCATCATCGCCTCACTGCCTTGTCAGCTGATTTGTTTTGGGTCTTCAGTTCTTCGTCTCTTTTGACCTTTCAGTCGCCAAACTTTCATTTTTTTTTTTTGTCAGTATTATTCATCTTTGTTTTTTATAATCTTCCTTCCTCTCCTCCTCACCCTATCTTCGTCATTTTTATATCCTTTGTGCTTTCTTATCTCGTTTTCTTCGCTTCCCATAATCTTTTTCTTCGTCCTCCTCCATGTTCAGTCACTTCTTTGATCTTGTTCTGTCTTTTATCTCTTTGCACCGGTGTTTCTTTATCCTTTCTTTCAGTTTTCTTTCGTCCTTATTTCATCACCTTCTCCTTCCTGCAAACCCAACATCTTTCTCATGCTTTCCCTTTCCATATTTCTTTTCCATATATCTTCACCTCCTTTTCTTCGTTTCTCCACCTTCCTTCTTTTGTCTTTTTGTTCATTCTTCTTCTTTTCCTTGCTTTTCTTGCTCTTCGTCACAGTTCGGCACACACACACACACACACACACACACACACACACACACACATTCATTTGTCTTTGCTCCGGTTTGTCTCATGTCATGATCTTGTTCGTCTCTTCTCTCCCTCGTCTCGCTTCCTGTCTATCTTCCTGTGACGGTTACCTGTCCCTCTCTTGCCCATATTGCCATAGACTCTATTTTAATCTTCCTCATTCTTTCAATGTCTTATACCTGTCATCCTCCTGTAGTGCTGTCACTGTCCACATGATCCTGTCTCTCTCAAGGTTACATTGTCTCCCTGTCTCTACCATGGTTTTGTCGTTCGCCTTTTATCTACCACGGTTCCACCGTCCTCCTGTCTCTACCATCGTGTCTGTCTCTATCATAGTTCCATCGTTTTCTGTCCCTACCATGGCTCCATCGTCTCCGTGTCTCAACCATGTTGCCATAGTCTACCTGTGTCTTCCATGGTTCTGTTACTCACTCGATCTTGTGTACGCCAAGCGCTCACTCACCGTCCACTTGTTTTGTGTCCCTCATACGACCCTCATGCCCCAGTCTGTCACTTTTAAGCTCCTACCGTCTGCTCGTTCCCGGCTGCTCAGTGGTCTCACTGTCTCTACTTGTCCCTGTATCTCACCCACGCCCGTGCTATCTCTCTGTCTCGTCGCATTCGCGGCTATACGGTCTCTCTGGTTCTGTAATGCTTCATTATTCACCGTCTGCCATGATCCTCCCATCCATTTACCCCCTGTCTCTCCTGTTTCTTCTATCCTGTGGCTTGGGTGCCTCCGCTGTCTACCTGAGCCTGTCTCCCTCCTGTCCCACTTAAGCCCGTCCCTTCCGTATCCCGCTGCCCTCGGCCGGGCGCCTGTCTCCGATACATTCCCAACTGCCTCAGATGTCCTTGTCCCGTGGCTGGCCTAGATCCCCGAGTTGATGTGGCCTTGTTGTTCCTCCGTCAGGTAACTCCTGCCTTGTGTACCACCACCCTGGACACCCCTCTCCTCCCCAACCCCACTGTGCCACCTTTTGCCCCCCCCCCCCCCCCCCCCCCCCGATTCCCCCCCCCCCCCCAACAATCTCCCACTCATAGATATGGCTTTCCCCTCAGGGCGCGCCTCACCTGCTGAGGTAAGGTGCCCTGGGCGGGCGAAAATGAGCCCTAGGGAAAGCATGGTGCCATGGTGAAGTAAGGTGCCCTAGACGGGGACGACATCGTGTCCCGGCGTCTCTGCACGGACAGCGGGCTACTGCAAGTGTAGTGCTCTCAAAGAAAACCAGATCAAAAAAGAAACTTGGTATGACAAGTCCGGTAACACAGGATGGAAGAATCAGAAAAGCAAGGTACCAAAGGCCCGGGGCATCAGGGAAACAAGGCATCAGTTATACCTACAAACGAACACAACAAAGCTTGGGAAATGTGGCCACACCAAACAAAGTCATTAGCGAGCCACGGTACTCCTGGCCAGCCATAACATACCAATGTACCAACAACAGTAGCTACACCAGGCCAGGCAACAAACCCTCCCCACCCTACACAGACCAAGCTAGATATTCAAACCTTATCAACCCAGACAGACCAAGTACAGTACCAAGCACCTACACTAGGGCCACCCGGGTCAAGGCTCACCAAACAACCCTGGCCACCTAACGGCTTTTTGCAGTAAACTTTCTGTAGTGGTGTGTGTGGGGGGGGGGGCAGTGTACCCTGGTGTGTGTGGGGGGGGGCAGTGTACCCTGGTGTGTGTGTGACTGGCTAGGGTGGCAGGAGGGAGACAACAGGTGAGGGAGGAGGGGGGAGGGGGAATGACCAAAATGTGATGGCGTTGGGCAGCGTAGCCAGCCAGTGGGTCCCTCATCTCCCAGCGCCACCCCACGCTTCACCACAGTATTAAACAACAAATGTCTCTCTAGACCCCGCACGGGATAGCACACTGTCACGTCTGTGTCCAGCGTCAACATGAGGCCTGGTGCTGTCACACAGCTGACCAGGGTGTTGGTTCAGGATAGGCCAGGCCAACAGTGGGTCGGTGTACCCAGACCGGGGTGTTGGTCCAGACCAAACCGGGCCATCAGTAGGTCAGTGTACTGTACCACGTGAGGACTGGGCAACAAGAACCAGCCAGTCATATGATCATATAGGTCATTGTTTATAATGTCTATGTTTCATTACTCTTCCCGTTCATCTGTTAATTTTCTTTATCTTAAAACGTTTCTTCTTTCTCGTTAGCAGTCCGTTCCTTCCTTCTCTCTCGTTGGCAGTTAGTTCCTTCTTTCTCCACAACACACCACCTACACCACTTCCCTACAGACACTTGACTGACCACCCAAACAAACCAATCTTACACATAAGACAGTGTCAGCTGTAAGGTACACCAGAACAGCGCGAGTTTATATACACAAATTTACTATAAGTAAACCTACACAAATAATGAACAGATGTGGCAATTTTTGAAGAAGCCGCTTTGAACAAATAGTTGCTATACAAACCTTATAAAGCGCGAATAAGGCGAGGAACAGAAAAAAAAAATAATCGTGAGGCCGGGGAAATGTGACATTCTGGGGGAATGCCAAGATACAGGCAAAATGAATTCCGCCAGTGTCTTCCTCCATAAACTTGGTGGTGTATGGACGACCCGATATGAAACAATCTGGTAACTGACCGAAAGTGGACCAGGTCGTGTAGTTACTGTATACGTTGTAAATACACGAGGAGTGAGAAAATCCAGGTACGTGTGAAAACAGAAGTCACACGAACAAACGAGCAGGATGAAAGAAAACGTCAAACATGGCATGTCAACAAACGACAGAGAACGTTAAAACATACGCGGCATTTGGATAACAACGAACTATGAACTGCGCGTTATGGTACGGACAAACAGAAAAAGAACGAATGGAATGTGGCCAGACGGTTGGAATGGCCAGCATGTGACCCACTGTTAACGGTACCCATGACTCACACAGCGGCCGCACGCACCATCTGACTCATACAGAAGTTTACCCTAGGCATAAAGTGAACTCCTAGAAAACGGGGTATCGCACTGAGGATTATTATTGGCTGACGCTCCACAATATACTCTTCTCTATAAATTATACAACATGAAGTACTACGTACTGGTGTATATATATATATATATATATATATATATATATATATATCTATATATATATATATATATA
>JAYMFT010264349.1:0-24320 GCA_038088735.1 Panulirus argus
AACTATGACCTGGCTCATTTCAAGAGACATGTTTTTCACTTTCCCAAAAATTTGTAAATACTTTCCCTGTCTGTTTTCCCCCTTTCTCAATTCTCTCTATATTTCAATTAGGGCCCGTCCTTGATGTGGACTTTTGTCGTGACTGGAGCCTTCAACATAAGAAAAAAGATAACGAGTGTGTTTATTCCTTGATCCCTGGCCAACAGCGGCCCTAATCTCCTGCCAAACTGAGTCTGGTCCTGGCCAAAATGGTTCATGGTCCCTGCGTTAGATGTCTCCTTCCTGGCCAACGTGGGTCGTCGTTCCTGAACATCATGGGTTGTCGATCCAGGCCAACATGGGTCATGATCCCTACCCATCATGGGTCATGATCCCTACCCAACATAGATCATGATCCCTGCCCAACGTGGGTCATAATCCCTGCCCTACGTAGGTCATGATCCTTGCCCATCGTGGGTCATGATCTCTGCCCATCATGGGTCATGATCCCTGCCCATCATGAGTCACGATCGCTGCCCATCATGGGTCATGATCCCTGCCTAAATTGGGTCATGATCCCTGCCCATCATGGGTCATGATCCCTGCCCAACGTGGGTCATATTCCCTGCCCAACGTGGGACATGATCCCTGCCCATCATGGGTCACGATCGCTGTCCATCATGGGTCATGATCCCTGCCCAAATTGGGTCATGATCCCTGCCCATCATAGGTCATGATCCCTGCCCAACGTGGGTCATAATCCCTGCCCTACGTGGGTCACGATCCTTACCCATCGTGGGTCATGATCCCTGCCCAACGTGGGTCATGATCCCTGCCCATCATGGGTCACGATCGCTGCCCATCATGGGTCATGATCCCTGCCCAAATTGGGTCATGATCCCTGCCCATCATGGGTCATGATCCCTGCCCAACGTGGGTCATAATCCTTGCCCAACGTGGGTCATGATCTCTGCTCAACGTGGGCCATGATCCCTGCCCATCATGGGTCATAATCCCTGCCCAACGTGGGCCATGATCCCTGCCCAACGTGGGTCATGATCCTTATCCATCGTGGGTCATGATCTCTGCCCATCATGGGTCATAATCCCTGCCCAACGTGGGTCATGATCCTTACCCATCGTGGGTCATGATCCCTGCCCAAAATGGATCATGATCCTTGCCCATCAGGGGTCATGATCCTGCCCAACGTGGGCCATGATCCCTGCCCATCACGGGTCATGATCCCTAACAAACGTGGTCATGATCCCTGCCCAACATGGGTCATGATCCCTGCCCAACGTGGGTCATGATCCCTGCCCATCATGGGTAATGATCCCCGCTCATTATGGATCATGATCCCTGACAAACGTGGGTCATGGTCCCTGCCCAACATAGGTCATGATCCCTGCCCATCATAGGTAATGATTCTTGCCCATCAAGGATCATGATCCCTGCCAAACGTGGGTCATGATCCCTGCCCATCATGGATCATGATCCTTGTCCAACGTGGGTAATGATCCCTGCCCATCATGAGTCATGATCCCTGCCCAACGTGGGTCATGATCCTTGCCCATCATGGATAATGATACCTGCCAAACATGGGTCATGATCCCTACCCATCATGGGTCATGATCCGTGCCCAACATGGGTCATGATTCCTGCCCAACGTGGGTCATAGTCCCTGCCCATTATGGGTAATGATCCCTGCCCATCATGGATCATGATCCCTGCCAAACTTGGGTCATGATCCCTGCCAATCATGGGTTATGATCCCTGCCCATCAGAGGTCATGATCCCTGTTCAACATAGGTCTTGATCCCTGCCCAACATGGATCATGATCTCTGGCCAATATAGGTCATGATCCCTGGCTAACATGAGTCATGATCCCTGGCAAACATGGGTCATGATCCCTGCCCGACATGGGTCATGATCTCTGGCCAAAATGGGTCATGACCCCTGGCTAACATGAGTCGTGATCCCTGGCCAACATGGTTCATGATCTCTGGCCAACATGGGTCACGACCTCTGGCCAAAATGAGTCATGATCCCTGGCTAACATGAGTCATGATCCCTGGCAAACATGGGTCATGATCCCTAGCCAACATGGGTCATAATCTCTGGCCAAAATGGGTCATGACCCTTGGCTAACATGAGTCATAATCCCTGGCCAGCATGGTTCACGATCTCTGGCCAACATGAGTAAGATTCCATAGCTAGCATGAGTCATGATCCCTGGCAAACATGAGTCATGATCCCTAGCCAACATGGGTCATGATCCCTGGCCAACATGGGTCATGATCCCTGGAGGACATTACTCATGATCCCTGGAAAACATGGGTCATGATCTCTGGCCAACATGGGTCAGGATCCCTGGCTAACATGAGTCATTACCCCTGGGTAACATGAGTCATGATCCCTGGCCAACATAGGCCATGATCTCTGGCCAACATGAGTCAGAATCTCTAGCAAATATGAGTCATGATCCCTGGCAAACATGGGTCATGATCCCTGGCCAACATGGGTCATGATCTCTCGCCAACATGAGCCATGATCCCTAGCCAACATGGGCCATGATCCCGGGCTAACATGAGTCATGATCCCTAGCAAACATGGGTCATGATCTCTGGCCAAAATGTGTCATGATCCCTGACTAACATGAGTCATTATCCCAGGCAAACATGGGTAATGATCCCTGGCCAGCATGGGTCATAATCTTTGACCAAAATGGGTCATGACCCCTGGCTAACATGAGTCATGATCCCTGGGCAACATGGGTCATGATCTCTGGCCAAAATGAGTCAGAATCTCTAGCAAATATGAGTCATGATCCCTGGCAAACATGGATCATGATCCCTGGCAAACATGGGTCATGATCCCTGGCTAACATGAGTCATGATCCCTAGCAAACATGGGTCATGATCTCTGGCCAAAATGTGTCATGATCCCTGACTAACGTGAGTCATTATCCCAGGCAAACATGGGTAATGATCCCTGGCCAGCATGGGTGATAATCTCCGACCAAAATGGGTCATGACCCCTGGCTAACATGAGTCATGATCCCTGGGCGACATGGGTCATGATCTCTGGCCAACATGAGTCATGATCCCTGGCCAATGTGGGTCATGATCTCTGGCCAACATGAGTCATGATCCCTGGCTAACATGGGTCATAATCTCTGGCCAATATGGATCATGATCCCTGGCTAACATGAGTCATGATCCCTGGCCAACATGGGTCATGATCTCTGGCCAACATGAGTCAGAATCCTTAGCTAACATGAGTCATTATCTCTGGCAAACATGGGTCATGATCCCTGGTCAACATGGGTCATGATCTCTGGCAAATATGGGTCACGACCTCTGGCCAAAATGATTCATGATCCCTGGACAACAAGGGTCATGACACCTGGCAAACATGAGTCATGATCACTGGACAACATGAGACAAGGTCCATGCAGAGCATGTGTCTTGATCTTTGGACATGAGTCATGATCCCTGAACAACATGAGTCACGATCCCTGGACAACAAGAGTCATGACCCTTGGCTAACATGAGTCATGATCCCTGGCTAAAATGAGTCATGATCCCTGGGCAACATGAGTCATGATCCCTCGACAACATGTGTCATGATCCCTGGACAACATGAGTCATAATCCCTGGACAACATGAGTCATGATCCCTGGATAACGTGAGTCATGATCCTTGGCTAACATGAGTCATGATCCATGGACAACATAAGTCATGATCCTTGGCTAACATGAATCATGATCCTTGGACAACAAGAGTCATGATCCCTGGACAACATGAGTCATGATCCATGGACAACAAGAATCATGATCCCTGGACAGCATGAGTCATGATCCCTAGAAAACATGAGTCATGATCCATGGCTAACATGAGTCATGATCACTGGACAACATGAGACATCGTCCATGGAGAACATGAGTCTTGATCTTTGGACAACATGAGTCATGATCCCTGGTTAAAATGAGTCATGATCTCTGGCTAAAATAAGTCATGATCCCTTGACGACATGAGTCATGATACCTGGACAAAATAAGTCAAGATCCCTGGCCAACATAAGTCATGATCCCTGGACAAAATAAGTCAAGATACCTGGACAACATAAGTCATGATCCCTGGACAAAATAAGTCAAGATCCCTGGACAACATAAGTCATGATCCCTGAACAACAAAAGTCATGATCCCTGGACAAAATAAGTCAAGATCCCTGGACAACAAGAGTCATGATCCCTGGCCAACATAAGTCATGATCCCTGGACAAAATAAGTCAAGATCCCTGGACAACATAAGTCATGATCCCTGGACAAAATAAGTCATGATCCCTGGACAACATAAGCCATGATCGCTGGCCAACATAAGTCATGATCCCTGGACAAAATAAGTCAAGATCCCTGGACAACAAGAGTCATGATCCCTGGCCAACATGAGTCATGATCCCTGGACAACAAGAGTCATGATCCCTGGAGAGCATGAGTCATGATCCTTGGACAACATGTGTCATGATCCCTGGACAATATAGATCATGATCCCTAAATGACATGAGTCATGATCCCTGGACAACATGAGTTATGATCCCTGGACGACATGAGTCTTGATACCTGGACAACAAGTGTTATGATCCATGGACAACACGAGTCATGATCCCTGGACGACATGAGTCATGATACCTGTACAGCAAGTGTCATGATCCATGGACAACACGAGTCATGATCCCTGGACAACATGAGTTATGATCCATGAACAACAAGAGTCATGGTCCCTGGAAAACATGAGTCATGATGCTTGGCTAACATGAGTTATGATCACTGGACAACATGAGACATGGTCCATGGAGAACATGAGTCTTGATCTTTGGACAATATGAGTCATGATCCCTGAATAACATGAGTCATGATCCCTGGACAACAAGAGTCATGACCTTTGGCTAATATGAGTCATGATCCCTGGCTAAAATGAGTCATGATCCCTGGGTAACATGAATCATGATCCCTGGACAACATGAGTCATGATCCCTAGCCAACATGAGTCATGATCCCTGTCTAACATGGGTCATGATCTCTGGTCAATATGGGTCATGATCCCTGGCTAATATGACTCATGATCCCTAGCAAATTTGGGTCATGATCCCTGGCCAACATGCGTCATGATCTCTAGCCAAAATGGGTCATGATCGTTGGCTAACATGAGTTATTATCCCTGGCAAACATGGGTCATGAACCCTGGCCAACATGAGTCATAATCTCTTGCCAAAATGGGTCATGATCCCTGGCTAACATGAGTCATGATCCCTGGCCAACATGGGTCACGACCTCTGGCCAAAATTAGTCATGATCCCTGGCTAACATGAGTCATGATCCCTGGCTAACATGAGTCATGATAGCTGGCTAACATGGGTCATGATCCCTGGCCAACATGAGTCATGATCCCTGGCCAACATGGTTCATGATCCCTAGGCAACAAGAGTCATGATCCATGGACAACATTAGTCATGATCCCTGGACAACATGAGTCGTGATCCTTGGCTAACATGAGTCATGATCCCTGGACAACATAAATCATGATCCCTGGACAACATGAGTCATGATCCCTGGACAACATAAGCCATGATCCCTGGCCAACATAAGTCATGATCCCTGGACAAAATGAGTCAAGATCCCTGGACAACATAAGTCATGAACACTAAACAACGTGAGTCATGATCCCAGGACAAAATAAGTCAAGATCCCTGGCCAACATGAGTCATGATCCCTGGACAAAAAAAGTCATGATCCCTGGACAAGAGTCATGATCCCTGGACAACATGAGTCATGATCCCTGGACAGCATGAGTCATAATCCTTGGACAACATGTGTCATGATCCCTGGACAACATGTGTCATGATCCCTGGATGACATGAGTCATGATCAATGGACAACATGAGTCATGATCCCTGGACGACATGAGCCGTGATCCTTGGCCAACACAAGTCATGATCCCTGGACAAAATGAGTCAAGATCCCTGGACAACATGAGTCATGATCCCTGGACAACATGAGTCATGATCCCTGGACGACATGAGCTATGATCCTTGGCCAACATAAGCCATGATTCCTGGACAAAATGAGTCAAGATCCCTGGACAATATGAGTCATGAACACTGAAGAACGCGAGTTATGATCCCAGGACAAAATAAGTCAAGATTCCTGGCCAACATGAGTCATGATCCCTGGACAACATGAGTCATGATCCCTGGCCAACAAGAGTCATGATTCCTGGACAACATGAGATATTATCCCTGGACAACAATAGTCATGATCCCTGGACAATATAAATCATGGTCCCTGGATGACATGGGTCATTATCCCTGGACAACATGAATCATGATCCCTGGACAACCGAGCCATGATCCCTGGCCAACATAAGTCATGATCCCTGGACAAAATGAGTCAAGATCCCTGGACAACGTGAGTCATGAACACTGAACAACGCGAGTCATGATCCCAGGAGAAAATAAGTCAAGATCCCTGGACAACATGATTCATGATCCCTTGACAACAATAGTCATTATCCCTGGACAACATGAGTCATGAACCCTGGGCAATAATAGTCATGATCCCTGGACAACATGAGTCATGATCCCTGGACAAGAGTCATGATCCCTGGGCAGCATGAGTCGTGATTCCTGGACAACATGAGTCATGATCCCTGGACAACAAGTGTCATGATCTTGGATAACAAGAGTCATGATCCATGGACAACATGAGCCATGATCCCTGGACAACAAGAGTCATGATCCCTGGCTAAAATGAGTCATGATTCCTGGACAACATGAGTCATGATCCCTGGACAACACAAGTCATGATCCATGGACAACATGAGTCATGATCCATGGACAACAAGAGTCATGATCCCTGGACAACATGAATCATGATCCCTGGAAAACATGATTCATGATGCTTGGCTAACATGAGTCATGATCCCTGGACAACATGGGACATTGTCCATGGAGAACATTAGTCTTGATATTTGGACAATATGAGACATGATCCCTGAACAACATGAGTCATGATCCCTGGGTAACAAGAGTCATGACCCTTGGCTAACATGAGTCATGATCCCTGGCTAAAATGAGTCATGATCCCTGGGTAACATGAGTCATGATCCCTGGCCAACATGAGTCATGATCCCTGTCTAAAATGGATCATGATCTCTGGCCAAAATGGGTCATGATCGCTGGCTAAAATGAGTTATAATCCCTGGCAAACATGGGTCATGAACCCTGGCCAACATGACTCATAATCTCTTGCCAAAATGGGTCATGACCCCTGGCTAACATGAGTCATGATCCCTGGCCAACATGGGTCACTACCTCTGGCCAAAATTAGACATGATCCCTGGCGAACATGGGGCATGATCCCTGGCCAACATGAGTCATGATCCCCAGGCAACAAGAGTCATGATCCATGGACATGAGTCATGATCCCTGGCCAACAAAAGTCATGATCCCTGGACAATATAAATCATGGTCCCTGGATGACATGAGCCATTATCCCTAGACAACATGAGCCATAATCCCTGGCCAACATAAGTCATGATCCCTGAACAAAATGAGTCAAGATCCCTGGACAACGTGAGTCATGAACACTGAACAAAGCGAGTCATGATCCTAGGACAAAATAAGTCAAGATCCCTGGATAACATGAGTCATGATCCCTGGACAACAATAGTCATGATCACTGGACAAGAGTTATGTTCCCTGGACAACATGAGTCATGATCCCTGGACAACAATAGTCATGATCCCTGGACAAGAGTCATGATCCCTGGTCAACATAAGTCATGATCCCTGGACAACAATAGTCATGATCCCTGGACAACAAGAATCATGATCCCTGGACAACAATAGTCATGATTCCTGGACAACATGGGTCATGATCCCTGGACAACATGGGTCATGATCCCTGGACAACATGGGTCATGATCCCTGGACAACAGAGTCATGATCCCTGGACAATAAGAGTCATGATCCCTGGCCAACATGGGTCATGATCTCTGGCCAAAATGGGTCATTACTCCTGGCTAACATGAGTCATGATCCCTGGCTAACATGGGTCATGATCCCTGGCTAACATGAGTCATGATCCCTGGCCAACATGGGTCATGATCCCTGGCTAACATGGGTAATGATCCCTGGCCAACATGGGTCATAATCCCTGGCTAACATGAGTCATGATCCCTGGCGAACATGGGTCATGATCCCTGGCTAACATGGGTCATGATCCCTGGCCAACATGGGTCATGATCCCTGGCCAACATGAGTCATGATCCCTGGCCAACATGGGTCATGATCCCTGACTAATATGAGTCATGATCTCTGGCCATCATGAATCATGATCCCTAGACATGGGATGGTCTCTGGGCAACATGAGATATGATCCCTGGCTAACAAGAGTCATGATCCCAGGACAACATGAGTCATTATTCCTTGCCAACTTGAGTCATGATCCCTGGATAACACGAGTCATGAACCCTGGACAACATGAGTCATGATCCCTGGCCAACGTGAGTCATGAACCCTGGACAACAAGAGCTATGATCCCTGGATAAAATGGGTCTTGATCTCTGGCCAACATGGATCATGAACTTTGGCCAACATGAGTCATGATCTCTGCCCAACATGGGTTATGATCTTTGGCAAACATGAGTCATAATCACTGGCCAACTTGAGTCATAATTCCTGGACAATATGAGTCATGATCTCTGGCCAACATGGGTCATGATCCCTGGCCAACATGGGTCATGATCCCTATACAACATGGGTCATGATCTCTTGCCAACATGTGTCTTGATCTCTGGCCAACATGAGTCATGATCACAGGCCAACTTGAGTCATAATTCCTGGACAACATGAGTTATGATCTTTGGTCAACATGAGCCATGATCCCTGGCCAACATGAGTCATGATCTCTGGCCAACATGAGTCCTGATCTCTAGCCAACATGGGTCATGATCTCTGGCCAACATGGGTCATGATCTTTAGCCAACATGATTCATGATCCCTGGCCAACATGAGTCATTATCACTGGCCAACTTGGGCCATAATTCCTGAACAACATGAGTCATGATCTCTGGCCGTCATGAGTCATGATCCCTGACCAACATGAGTCGTGATCCCTGGATAAAATGAGTTATGATCCATGGACAACAAGAGTCATGATCCCTTGTTAACATGAGTCATGATCCCTGTCCAACATGGGTCATGATTCCTGGCCAACATTAGTCATGATCTTTGGCTAACATGAGTCATGATCACTGGCCAACATGGGTCATGATCCCTGGCCAACATGGTCATGATCCCTGAACTGTTAACATGAGTCATGATCTCTTGCCAACATGGGTCTTGATCTCTGGCCAACATGAGTCATGATCACCAGCCAACTTGTCATAATTCTTGGACAACATGAGTTATGACCTCTGGCCAACATGAGTTGTGATCCCTGGCCAACATGAGTCATGATCTCTGGCCAACATGAGTCCTGATCTCTGACCAACCTGGGTCATGATATCTGGCCAACATGGGTCATGATCTCTGGCCAACATGGGTCATGATCTCTGACAAACACGGATCATATCTTTGGCCAACATGAGTCATGATCTCTGGCCAACATGATTCATGATCCCTGGCCAACATGAGTCATTATCACTGGCCAACTTGAGTCATAATTCCTGGACAACATGAGTCATGATCCATGGCCAACATTAGTCATGATCCTTGACCAACATGATTCATGATCCCTGGATGAAATGAGTCATGATCCATGGACAACAAGAGTCATGATCCCTTGCTAACATGGGTCATGATCCCTGGCCAACATTAGTCACGATCTCTGGCCAACATGAGTCATATTCACTGGCCAACTTGAGTCATAATTCCTGGCCAACATGAGTCATGATCTCTGGCCAACATGAGTCATGATCTCTGGCCAACATGAATCATGATCTCCAGCCAACATGAGTCATGATCACCAGCCAACTTGAGTTATAATTCCTGGACAACATGAGTCATGATCTCTGGCCAACATGAGTCATGATCTCTGGCCAATATGAGTCTTGATCTCTGGCCAACATGAGTCATGATAACAGGCCAACTTGAGTTATAATTCCTGGACATTATGAGTTATGATCTCTGGCCAACATGAGTCATGATCTCTGGCCAACATGAATCATGATCTCCGGCCAACATGAGTCATGATCACCAGCCAACTTGAGTTATAATTCCTGGACAACATGAGTTATGATCTCTGGCCAACATGAGTCATGATCCCTGGCCAACATGAGTCATGATCTCTGACCAACATGAGTCCTGATCTCTGGCCAACATGGGTCATGATATCTGACCAACATGGGTCATGATCCCTGGCCAACATGAGTCCTCATCTCTGGCCAACATGGGTTATGATATCTGGCCAACATGGGTCATGATCTCTGGCCAACATGGGTCATGATCTCTGGCCAACATGATTTATGATGCTTGGCCAGCATCAGTCGTTGTCACTGGCCAACTTGAGTTATAATTCCTGGACAACATGAGTCATGATCTCTGGCCAACATGAGTCATGATCCCTGGATAAAATGAGTCATGATCCCTTGCTAACATGAGTCATGATCCCTGGCCAACATGGGTCATGATTCCTGTCCAACATGGGTCATGATCCCTGGCCAACATTAGTCATGACCTCTGGCCAACATGAGTCATGATCACTGGCCAACTTGAGTCCTAATTCCTGGGCAACATGAGTCATGATCTGTGGCCAACATAAGTCATGATCTCTGGCCAACATGAGTCATGATCTCTGGCCAACTTGAGTCATGATCACTGGCGAACTTGAGTCATAATTCCTTGACAACATGAGTCATGATCTGTGGCCAACATGAGTCATGATCTCTGGCCAACATGAGTCCTGATCTCTGGCCAAAATGGGTCATGATCTCTGGCCAACATGGGTCATGATCTCTGGACAACATGAGTCATGATCCCTGGCCAACATGAGTCATGATTACTGGCCAAATTGAGTCATAATTCTTGGACAATTTGGTTTGGTCCCTAGCCAACATGAGTCTGGTCCTTAGCTAACTTGGGTCATGGCCCTGGCCAACATGAGTCTGGTTCCTGGCCAATGTAAGATATCCATGGCCAACATGGGTCATGGCTCTGATCAACATGATTGTGGTTTCTGGCCGACAATGGGTCTGGTCCCTGACCAACAATGAGTCTGGTCCCTAATTAGCAACTGGTCTGGTCCCAGGTCAACAATGGGTCTGGTCACTCGTCAACAATGGGTACGTTCCCTGACCAACAATGGGTCTGTTCCCTGGTCAACAATGGGTCTGGTCCCTGATCAACAATGGGTTTGGTTCCTGATCAACAATGGGTCTGGTGTCTGACCATCAATGGGCCTAGTCCCTGGTCAATAACGGGTCTGGTTCCTGGTCAACAATGGGTCTGGTCCCTGGTAAACAATGGGCCTGTTCCCTGGTCAACAATGGGTCTGGTCCCTGATTAGCAATTGGTCTGGTCCTTTGTCAACAATGGGTTTGGTCCCTGATCAATAACGGGTCTGGTCCCTGATCAACAATGGGTCTGGTCCATGGTCAACAATGGGTCTGGTCCCTGATTAGCAATTGGTCAGGTCCCTTGTCAACAATGGGTCTGGTCCCTGATCAACAACGGGTCTGGTCCCTGATCAACAATGGGTTTGGTCCCTGGTCAACAATGGGTCTGGTCCCTGATTAGCAATTGGTCTGGTCCCTGGTCAACAATGGGTCTGGTTCTTGACCTACAACGGGTCTGGTCCCTGATCAACACAACATATGATCCCTGACCAACAATGGATCTGGTCCCTGATCAACAACGGGTTTTGCCACCGGTCAACAATGGGTCTGGTTCCTGGTCAACAATGGGTCTTGTCCCTGGATCTACAATGAGTCTGGTCACTGGTTAAAAATTGGTCTGGTCTCTGGTCAAGATAGCTCTGGTCCCGTGCCAACAATGGGTCTGGTCCCTGGTAAGCAATGGGTCTGGTCCCTGGTCAACGATGGGTCTGGTTCCTGGTCAACAACGGGTTAGATCCCTGGAAAACAATCGGTCTGGTTCCCGGTCAACAGTGGGCCTGGTCCCTGGCCAACATTGGGTCTGATCCTTGGTCAACAATGGGTCCGGTACCTAGCCAACAATGGGTGTGGTCCCTGATCAACAATGGGTCTGGTCACTGACCAACAATGGTTCTGATCCCTGGTCAACAATGGGTCTGGTCCCTGGTCAACAATGGGTCTAGTCCCTGACTAACAATGTATCTGGTCCCTGATGAACAATGGGTCTGTTCCCTGGTCAACAATGGGTCTGGTCCCTGACCAACAACTAGTCTTGTGAAAAAAATGAGTCTAGCCCCTGACCAACTATGGGTCTTGTCCTTGGTCAACAATGGGTCTGGTTCCAGGTCAACAATGGGTCTGGTCCCTGATCAACAATGGGTCTGGTCCTTGAAGAACAATTGGTCTGGTCCCTGGTCAAAAATAGGTCTGGTCCCTGGTCAACAATGGGTCTGGTCCCTGGTCAACAATGGGTCTGGTCCCTGGTCAACAATGGGTCTGGTCCCAGGACAACAATGGGTCTGATCACTAGTCAACATTGGGTCTGGTCCCTGGTCATCAATGGGTTTGGTCCCTGATAAACAATGTGTCTGATCACTGGTCAACAATGGGTCTGGTCCCTTGCCAAGAATGGGTCTGGTCCCTTGCCAAGAATGGGTCTGGTCCCTGGTAAACAATGTGTCTGATCACTGGTCAGCGATGGGTCTGGTACCTGACCAACAATTGGTCTGATACCTGGTCAATAATGGGTCTGGTACCTGGCCAACAATGGTTCTGGTCCCTGGTCAACAATGGGTCAAGTCCCTGGTCAACAAAGGGTCGTGTTCCTGGTTAATAATGGGCCTGGTCACTGGTCAGCAATGGGTCTGGTCCTTGGTCAACAAAGGGCGTGGTCCCTGGACAACAAAGGGTCTGATCCCTGGTCAAAAATGGGTCTGGTCACTGGTCAACAATGGGTCTGGTTCCAGGTCAACAATGGGTCTGGTCCCTGGTCAACAATGGGTCTGGTCCCTGTTCAACAATGGGTCTGGTCACTGGCCAACAATGGATCTGGTCCCTGGTCAACAATGTATCTGGTCCCTTGTCAACAAAGGGTCTGGTTCCTGGTCAGCAATGGTCTGGCCACTGGTCAACAATGGGTCTGGTCCCGTCTCCACAAGGGGTCTGGTCCCTGGTCAACAATGGGTCTGCTCCCTGGTCAACAAAGGGTCTGGTCTCTGGTCAACAATGGGTTTGGTCACTGATCAACAATGGGTCTGGTCCATGTTCAACAAAGAGTCTTGTCCCTGACCAACAATGGATATGGTCCCTGGTCTACAGTGGGTCTGGTCACTGGTCAATAATGGGTCTGTTCCCTGGTCAACAATGGGTCTGGTCCCTGGTCAACAAAGGGTGTGGTCCCTGGTCAACAATGGGTCTGGTCCCTGGTCAGCAAAGGGTCTGGTTCCTGGTCAACAATGGGTCTGGTCACTGGTCAACAAAGGGTGTGGTCCCAGGTCAACAATGGGTTTGTTCGCTGGTCATCAATGGGTCTGGTCCCTGGTCAACAAAGGGTGTGGTCCCTGGTCAACAATGGGTCTGGTCTCTGGTCAGAAAAGGGTCTGGTTCCTGGTCAACAGTGGGTCTGGTCACTGGTCAACAAAGGGTGTGGTCCCAGGTCAACAATGGGTCTGTTCGCTGGTCAACAATGGGTCTGGTCCCTGGTCAACAAAGGGTGTGGTCCCTGGTCGACAATGGATCTGGTCCCTGGTCAGCAAAGGGTCTGGTTCCTGGTCAACAATGGGTCTGGTCACTGGTCAACAAAGCGTGTGGTCCCTAGTCTTCAATGTTTCTAGTCACTGGTCAACAATGGGTCTGTTCCCTGGTCAACAATAGGTCTGGTCCCTGGTCAACAAAGGGTGTGGTCCCTGGTCAACAATGGGTCTGGTTCCTGGTCAACAATAGGTCTGGTCACTGATCAACAATGGGTTTGGTCACTGATCAACAATGGGTCTGGTCCTTGATAAAAAATGAGTCTTGTCCCTAACCAACAATGGGTCTGGTTCCTGCCAACAATTGGTCTGGTCCCTGGTGAAGAATAGGTCTGGTCACTGGTCATCAATGGGTCTGGACCCTGATCAACAAATGATCTAGTTACTGATCAAAGAATGGGTCTGATCCCTGGTCAACAATGGGTATGGTCAATGATCAACAATGGGTCTGGTCCTTGGTAAAAATTGAGTCTTCTCCCTGACCAACAATGGATCTGGTCCCTGGTCAACAATGGGTCTGGTTCCTGGTCAACAAAGGGTCTGGCCCTGGACAACAATGGGTCTGTTCCCTGATCAACAATGGGTCTGATCCCTGGTCAACAAAGGGCCTGGTCCCTGGTCAACAATGGGTCTGGTCCCTGGTCGATAAAGGGTCTATTTCGTGGTCAACAATGGGTTTAGTCACTAGTCAACAATGGGTCTGGTCCCTGGTCAACAAAGGGTCTGGTGTCTGGTCAATAATTGGGTATGGTCACTGGTCAACAATGGGTCTGTTCCCTGGCCAACAATGGGTCTGGTTCCTGCCAACAATTGGTCTGGTCCCTGGTGAAGAATGGGTCTGGTCACTGGTCAACAGTGGGTCTGGACCCTGATCAACAAATGATCTAGTTACTAATCAAAGAATGGGTCTAGTCCATAGTCAACAATGGGTCTGTTCCTTAGTCAACAAAGGGTCTGGTCCCTGGTCAACAATGGGTCTGGTCACTGGTCAACAATGGGTCTGGTCCCTGGTCAACAATGGGTCTGGTTCCTGGTCAACAAAGGGTCTGGTCCCTGGTCACCAATGAGTCTGGTCCATGGTCAACAGTGGGTCTGGTCTCTGTTCAACAATGGGTCTGGTCGCTGATCAACAATGGGTCTGGTCCTTGGTAAAAAATAAGTCTAGTTCCTGACCCCAATAATGGATCTGGTCCCCGGTCAACAATGGGTCTGGTCCCTAATCAACAAAGGGTCTGGATCCTGGTCAGCAATGGATCTGGCCACTGGTCAAAAATGGGTCTGGTCCCTGGTCAACAAAGGGTCTGGTCCCTGGTCAACATTGGGTCTGGTCCCTGGTCAATAAAGGGTCTGGTATCTGGTCAACATTGGGTATGGTCACTGATCAACAATAGGTCTGGTCCATGATCAACAAAGAGTCTAGTACCTGACCAACAATGGATCTGGTCCCTGGTCAATAAAGGGTCTGGTATCTGGTCAACAATGGGTCTGTTCCCTGGTCAACAATGGGTCTGGTCCCTGGTCAACAAAAGGAGTGGTCCCTGGTCAACAATGGGTCTGGTCCCTGGTCAGCAAAGGCTCTGGTTCCTGTTCAACAATGGGTCTGGTCACTGGTCAACAAAGGGTGCGGTCCCTGGTCAACAATGGGTCTGTTCCCTGGTCAACAATGGGTCTGGTCCCTGGTCAACAAAGGGTCTGGTCCCTTGTCAACAATGGGTATGGTCACTGATCAACATTGGGTCTGGTCCATGGTTAAAAATGAGTCTAGTCCCTGACCAACAATGGATTTGGTCCCTGGTCTACAGTGGGTCTAGTCAATGGTCAACAATGGGTCTGGTCCTTGGTCAACAAAGGGCCTGGTCCCTGGTCAGCAAAGGGTCTGGTTCCTTGTCAACATTGAGTCTGGTCACTGGTCAGCAAAGGGTGTGGTCCCTGTTCAACAATGGGTCTGTTCCCTGCTCAACAATGGGTCTGGTCACCGGTCAACAATGGGTCTGGTCACTGGTCAACAAAGGGTGTGGTCCCTAGTCTACAATGGGTCTGGTCACTGGTCAACAATGGGTCTGTTCCCTAGTCAACAATGGGTCTGGTCCCTGGTCAACAAAGGGTGTGGCCCCTGGTCAACAATGGGTCTGGTCACTGGTCAAAAATGGGTCTGTTCCCTGGTCAACAATGGGTCTGGTCCCTGGTCTACAAAAGGTGTTGTCCCTGGTCTACAATGGGTCTGGTCACTGGTCAACAATGGGTCTGTTCCTTGGTCAACAATGGGTCTGGTTCCTGGCCAACAATGGGTCTGGTCACTGATCTACAATGGGTCTGGTCCTTGGTAAAAAATGAGTCTTGTCCCTGACCAACATTGGATCTGGTCCCTGGTCAACAACGGGTCTGGTCACTGGTCAACAATGGGTCTTTTCCCTGGTCAACAATGGGTCTGGTCACTGATCAACAATGGGTCTGATCCCTGGTCAACAATGTGTATGGTCCCTGATCAACAATGGGTCTGGTCCTTAGCAAAAAATGAATCTTGTGCCTGACCAACTATGGATCTGGTCCCTGGTCAACAATGGGTCTGGTCCCTGGTCAACAAAGGGTCTGGTCCGTGGTCAACAATGGGTCTGTTCCCTGATCAACAATGGTCTGGTCCCTGGTCAACAAAGGGTGTGGTCCCTGGTCAACAATGGGTCTGGTCCCTTGTCGACAAAGGGTCTGGTTCCTGGTCAACAATGGGTCTGGTCCCTGGTCAACAAAGGGTCTGGTGTCTGTTCAACAATTGGGTATGGTCACTGGTTAACAATGGGTCTGTTCCCTGGTCAACAATGGGTCTGGTTCTTGCCAACAATTGGTCTGGTCCCTGGTGAAGAATGGGTCTGGTCACTAGTCATCAATGGGTCTGGACCCTGATCAACAAATGATCAAGTTACTGATCAAAGAATGGGTCTGGTCCTTGGTCAACAATATTCTGGTCCTTAGTCAACAAAGGTTTTGGTCCCTGGTCAACAATGGGTCTGGTCACTGGTCAACAATGGGTCTGGTCCCTGGTCAACAATGGGTCTGGTCCCTGGTCAACAAAGGGTCTGGCCCCTGGTCAACAATGGGTCTGGTCCATGGTCAACAGTGGGTCTGGTCTCTGTTCAACAATGGGTCTGGTCACTGATCAGCAATGGGTCTGGTCCTTGGTAAAGAATGAGTCTAGTTCCTGGCCAACAAAGAATCTGGTCCCTGGTCAACAATTGGTCTGGTTACTGGTCAACAATGGGTCTATTCCCTGAACAACAATGGGTCTGGTCCCTGGTCAACAAGGGGCCTGGTCCCTGGTCAACAATGGGTCTGGTCCCTGGTCGATAAAGGGTCTGGTTCCTGGTCAACAATGGGTTTAGTCACTAGTCAACAATGGGTCTGGTGTCTGGTAAACAATTTGGTATGGTCACTGATCAACAATGGGTCTGGTCCTTGGTTGGTAAAAAATGAGTCTAGTCCCTGACCAACAATGGATCTGGTCTCTTGTCAACAATGGGTCTGGTCACTGGTCACCAATGGGTCTGTTCCCTGGTCAACAATGGGTCTGGTCACTAGTCAACAATGGGTCTGGTCCCTCGTCAACAAAGGGTCTGGTCCCTGGTCAACAATGGGTCTGCTCCCTGGTCAACAAAGGGTCTGGTCTCTGGTCAACAATGGGTAAGGTCACTGATCAACAATGGGTCTGGTCCATGGTCAACAAAGTGTCTAGTCCCTGACCAACAATGGATCTGGTCCCTGGTCTACAGTGGGTCTGGTCACTGGTCAACAATGGGTCTCTTCCTTGGTCAACAATGGTCTGGCCCCTGGTTAACAAAGGGTGTGGTCCCTGGTCAACAATGGATCTAGTTCCTGGTCAACAATGGGTCTGGTCACTGATCAACAATGGGTCTGATCCCTAGTCAACAATGGGTATGGTCACTGATCAACAATGGGTCTGGTCCTTGGTAAAAAATGAGTCTTCTCCCTGACCAACAATGGATCTTGTTCCTGGTCAACAATGGGTTTAGTCCCTGGTCAACAATGGGTCTGGTCACTGGTCAACAAAGGGTGTGGTCCCTGGTCTACAATGGGTCTGGTCACTGGTCAACAATGGGTCTGTTCCATGGTCAACAATGGGTCTGGTCCCTGGTCAACAAAGGGTGTGGTCCCTGGTCAACAGTGGGTTCTGGTTCCTGGCCAACAATAGGTCTGGTCACTGATCAACAATGTGTCTGGTCCTTGGTAAAAAATGAGTCTTGTCCCTGACTAACAGTGGATCTGGTCCCTGGTCAACAACGGGTCTGGTCACTGGTCAACAATGGGTCTGTTCCCTGGTCAACAATGGATCTAGTTCCTTGTCAACAATGGGTTTGGTCACTGGTCAACAATGGGTCTGATCCCTGGTCAACAATGGGTAAAGTCACTGATTAACAATGGATCTGGTCCTTGGTAAAAAATGAGTCTTGTCCCTGAACAACTATGGATCTGGTCCCTGGTCAACAATGGGCCTAGTCCCTGGTCAACAATGGGCCAAGTCCCTGGTCGACAAATGGTCTGATCCCTGGTCAACAATGGGTCTGTTCCCTGATCAACAATGGGTCTGGCCCCTGGTCAACAAAGGGCCTGGTCCCTGGTCAACAATGGGTCTGGTCCCTGCTTGAGAAAGGGTTTGGTTCCTGGTCAACAATGGGTCTGGTTCCTGCCAACAATTGGTCTGGTCCCTGGTGAAGAATGGGTCTGGTCACTAGTCAACAATGGGTCTGGGCCCTGATCAACAAATGATCTAATTACTGATCAAAGAATGGGTCTGTTCCATGGTCAACAATGGGTCTGGTCCTTAGTCAACAGGGTTTGGTCCCTGGTCAACAATGGGTCTGGGCCCTGGTCAACAAAGGGTCTGGTCCTTGGTCAACAATGGGTCTGGTCCATGGTCAACAGTGGGTCTGGTCTCTGTTCAACAATGGGTCTGATCATTGATGAACAATGGGTCTGGTCCTTGGTAAAAATGAGTCTAGTCCCTGACCAACAATGGATCTGGTCCCTGGTCAACAATTGGTCTGGTCACTGGTCAACAATGGGTCTGTTCCCTGAACAACAATGGATCTGGTCCTTGGTCAACAAAGGGCCTGGTCCCTGGTCAACAATGGGTCTGGTCACTGGTCGATAAAGGGTCTGGTTCCTGGTCAACAATGGGTTTAGTCACTAGTCAACAATGGGTCTTTTCCCTCTTCAACAAAGGGTCTGGTCCCTGGTCAACAATGGGTCTGGCCCCTGGTCAACAAAGGGTCTGGTGTCTGGTCAACAATTGGGAATGGTCACTGATCAACAATGGGTTGGTAAAAAATGAGTCTAGTCCCAGACCAACAATGGGTCTGTTCGCTGGTCAGCAATGGGTCTGGTTCCTGATCAACAGTCGGTCTGGTCCCTGGTGAAGAATGGGTCTGGTCACTGGTCAACAATGGGTCTGGTCCCTAATCAACAATGGGCCTGGTCCCTAGTCAACAACGGGTCTGGTCCCTGGCCAACAATGGGTCTGATCCCTGGGTTTGGTCCCTAGTCAACAAAGTGTCTGGTCCCTAGTCAACAATGAGTCTGGTCCCTGGTCAACAATGGGTTTGGTCCCTGGTCAATAATGGGTCTGATCCCTGATCAACAAACGATCTGATCACGGATCAATAATGAGTCTGGTCCTTGGTCAACAAAGGGTCTGGTCACTGGTTAACAATGAGTCTGGTCCCTGGTCAACAATGGGTTTGGACCTTGGTCAACAATGGGTCTGGTCCTTGATCAACAAATCATCTAATCACTGATCAATAATGGGTCTGGTCCCTGGTCAACAAAGGGTCTGGTCACTGGTCAACAATGAGTGTGGTCCCTAGCCAACAATGGGTCTGGTCCCTGACCAACAATTGGTCTGGTCCCTGGCCAACAATGGGGCCTGGTCTCTGGCCAACAATGGGTCTGGTCACTGATCAACATTGGGTCTGGTCCTTGGGAAAAAATGAGTCTAATCCCTGACCAACAGTGGGTCTGGTCCTTGGTCAACAATGGGTCTGGTCACTGCTCAACAATGGGTCTCTTCCCTGATCAACAATTGGTCTGGTACCTGACCAACAATGTTTCTGGACACTGGTAAACAACGTGTCTGGTCACTGGTCAACAATGGGTCTGGTGCCTAATCAACAATGGGCCTGGTCCTCGGTCAACAACAGGTCTGATCTCTGGTCAACATTGGCTCTGGCCCCTGGACAACAAAGGGTCTGGTCCCTGGTCAACAATGAGTCTGGTTACTGGTCAACAAAGGGTTTGGTCCCTGGTCAACATTGGGTCTGGTCCCTTGCCAAAAATGGGTCTGGTCCCTGGTAAACAATGTGTCTGATCATTGGTCAACAATGGGTCTGGTCCCTGATGAACAACGGATCTGGTTCCTGGTCAACAGCGGATCTCGTCCCTGGCCAACAATGGGTCTGGTCTCTGATTAACAACGGTTCTCTTCCCTTATCAACAACGGGTCTGGTCCCTAATCGACAATGGATCTCGTCCCCGGCCAACAATGGGTCTCGTCCCTGGTCAACAAAGAGTATGGTCCCCTGTCAACAATTTGTCTAGTCCCTTACCAACAATGGGTCTGATCCCTGACCAACAATGGGTCTGGTCTCTGACCAGTAACGGGTCTGGTCCCTGAAACATTGGGTCTGGCCCCTTGTCAACAATAGGGGTGGACACTGGACAAAATGGGCCTGGTCCCTGATCATCGTTGGGTCTGGTCCCTCGTCAACAATGGGTCTGGTCCCTGGACAACAATTGGTCTGGTCCCTGGCCAACAGTTGGTCTGGTCTCTGGTCAACAATGGGTCTGGTCCCTGGTCAACAATGTGTCTGGTCCCTGACCAACAGTGCGTCTGGTCCTTGGTCAACAATGGGTCTGTTCCCTGATCATCAGTGGGTCTGGTCTCTGATCAGCAGTGGGTCCGGTCCCTGGCCAACGATATGTCTCGTCCTTGATCAACAATGGGCCTAGCCACTGGTCAACAATGGGTCTGGTCCCTGATCAACAATGGGTCTGGTCCATGGTCAACAATTGGGCTGGTCCCTGATCAACAATGGGTCTGGTCCCTGATCAACAAAGGGTCCGGCCCCTGGACATCAAATGGTCTGGTCCCTGGCCAGCAATGGGTCTGGTCCCTACAACAATGGGTCTGGTCCCTGATCAACAATGGATCTGGTCCGTGGACAAGACAACAAATGGTCTAGTCCGTGACCAACAATGGGTCTGGTCACAGATTAACAATGGATATGTTACATGATCAACAGTGGGTCTGGTCCCTGGTCAACAATGGGTCTAGTCCCTGATCAACAATGGGCCTGGTCCCTGGTCAACAATTGGTCTGGTCCCTGGTCAGCAATGGGTCTGGTCCCTTGTCAACATTGGGCCTGGTCCGTGATCAACAATGGGCCTGGTCCCTGGTCAACAGTTGCTCTGGTCCCTGGTCAACAATGGGTCTGGTCCCTGATCAACAACGGGTCTGGTCCCTGATCACCAGTGAGTCTGGTCCCTGGTCAACAATGGGTCTGGTCCCTTCAACAATGATTCTGGTCCCTGGTCAACAATGGGTCTGGTCTCTGGTCAGCAATGGGTCTGGTCCCTTATCAACGACGGGTCTGGTCCCTGGTCAACAATGGGTCTGGTCCCTGGTCAACAATGGGTCTAGGCCCTGATCAACAATTGGTCTGGTCCATCGTAAACAATGGGATTGATCCCTGGTCAACAATGGGTTGATCCCTGGTCAACAATGGTCTGGTCCCTGGTCAACAACGGGTCTGGTCCCTTGTCAACAATGGGTCTGGTACTTGATCAACAATAGGCCTGGTCGATGGTCAACAATTGGTCTGGTCCCTGGTCAACAATGGGTCTGGTTCTTGATCAATAGTGTGTCTGGTCCCTGGTCAACAGTTGGTCTGGTCCCTGGTCAACAATGGATCTGGTCCCTGGTTAACAATCAGTCTGGTCCCTGGTCAACAATGGATCTGGTCCCTGGTCAACAATTGGTCTGATCCGTGGTCAACAATGGATCTGGTCCCTGATCAACAATGGATCTGGTCCCTGAGCAACAATGGGTCAGGTCCCTAGCCAACAATGGTCCTGGTTCTTGAACAGCCATAAGTCCTGTCCTCTGCTAAAAAGAATGGTTCCTGACCAAGAATTGGTCTTGTCCCTGGCCAATAATAGGTCTCATCCCTGGCCAACAATGGATCTGGTCCTGGCCAACTTGGTCCCAAATCAACAGTAATCCTGGTAATTGAACAACGTTGGGTCTGGTTCCTAGCCAACAGCAGGTGTGAGCCCTGACGAACAATGGGTCTGGTCACTGGCCAACAGTAAGACTGGTCGCTGAGCAACAGCAATCCTCGCACTTGGCCAACGGTAGGTCTGGTTCGGGGCACCAGAAGATCTGAGCTCTGGCCAACAGTAAATCTGGGTCCTGACCAACAATGCATCAGGTTCTTGGCCAACAGTACGACTGGTCCCTGTCCAAAAGTAACCATGGTACCTGGCCAACGGAAGGTCTAAGTCCTGGCCAACAGTAGGTCTGGACCTTGACCAACAATGGATTTGATCCCTGGCCAACAGTAAACCTTGTCCTTGAACAATAGTACTGGCCAATAGTATATGTAGTTCCTGGCCAACAGTAGTCTGGGCCCTGACCAACATTGGATCTGGTCTTTGACCACCAGTATGCCTGGTTCCTGACCAACGGTAGGCCTGGTATATGCCAACAGTAGGTGTGGTCCCTGGTCTTCTCTAAGCAACAGGAGCTGCTCTCGCGTCCCCGTATCAGTTCACTGACGTGGGCCACACGGGCGCCCCCTTGTTACGTAAAGACTTATTTTCGTTACCACTTACTAGCATCTTTGATGAATCTGAACAGATATTTTGTCAATGGCTGTTTCGCCAAAAGGCTGGAATTCAAATTCAAATTAACAGTAGACTAAAGAACATCACAGGACGTCATAAAAGGGTTATGTAAGTTAAATGATGAACTCGGATAAAATGGCCAACATACAGGGAAAGCAGACGCCGTCACGGGTTGATTGGATTCCACCTGACTACGGCCTGGGGTGTGCACGCAAGAGGTCACTGAGGCTGAAGACGGCGTCACAACGTTACGGAGGCACTGATAATTAGGTGTCTTTTGCGGGGGTTCATTTTCCGCGATGCCTCAGATTGGCTAGATGATTCATGGCCGGCGTTCGCCAATAATCTCAACAACACACTGTTCTATTGTCTTCGATTAAAGTGACAGACTGTGTTGAGGATAATGTATTTCCATTAATAGAGAATAAAGCTCTCCATGCCAACCCCGGCCGGCTGGGGCTTTCTTTCGCAGGAAAACCAAAGGTAAATGTACACAATAGTGATGATCACAATAATGCAATGTATATTTCATAAGATAACCTTATCCAATCCTACGAGATTCAGTCAACCAAATTGCTTAGATTATAAAATATTTTTCCTTACAATTTTATGACGTTTAACGTCTCAGACAAAATTTGACCAAACTTGGAAACACTTAAATCGACTAAGCTTTTTTAAGTTAGAAAAGTATCTTCTAATTCCGAATGTTCTTGTCTAGCTTAGGAATAAATGGTGAGTGTCATAGGTGCTATAGTGTACAGGATGGTGTCATGGGTGTTATAGTGTACGGTATGGTGAGTGTCATGGGTGATAAAGTGTAGGGTATTATGAGTGTCATGCGTGGTATAGTGTAGGGTATTATGAGTGTCATGGGTGGTATAGTGCACGGTATGGTCAGTGATGGTGTCATTGGTGGCTATGGTGGTCTTATGGTATCACAGGTGGGTTGGATAGTAAGCATGGTGTCATGGATGGGTTTGATCTGTATGGTGCATCAGGTGTGTATGGTGTACAGATGGTGAGAGATAGGATCATGAATGGGTTTTGTTACCAGAATGGTCAGATGTGTGACTAAGGTGTGCACTGTACAGTATGGTGAGTCATTGTGTCATAAGTATATATGGTGACGAGAATCGTGTCATACTATGATGGGGATGTGGCTATTATGGTGTCATGAGCGAGATGGTGGCCAGTATGGTGTCATGGTTACATACAGTGTTCAGTCTGGTGAGCGATGGTGCCTTGGGAAGGAATGTGGCAAGCGTAAAAGTCAGTGAGCTCTGTGGGGGAATACAAAGGTATTCAGCTACAGCAGACAATTGGGGTTTGTGGTCGTGGAAGATATCAGAAACTGACAGTTTAGTGTGGTTAGAGTCAGAAGGCATACACATCACTGAACGAGAATAACCTGCAGATTATCATTTTGACAATGGAGGCGAAAATAATGAAAATCGTGGACATGAAGCGAACTGTTTATCAAGTCTGTTCTTAAGCGTATCTATGTCTGCTTCAAATCACTCTACTTGGC
>JAYMFT010264350.1:0-10722 GCA_038088735.1 Panulirus argus
CCTATGACTCACTTCCGCTTCCATGGTTCCATTTGCTGCCAAGTCCACTCCCAGATATCTAAAACACTTCACTTCCTATCACCAGGTTGTAATTCTAGTATGAAAACTGCCGAAGCACTCGCTCGTCTCTTTCAGAAATGAATTTCTCTCTTCTCTCCTCTCACTACTTGAAGTATAAGCATGTATCAGTCATGAAAAAAGAATTGATTTTCATGACATGTCTGAAATGATTTTTTTCCCTTACCCCCTCCAATCTTTCTAATTCTCACTTTATAAACAAAAGATGCAGATCTAAACGTCTTTGAAGTTGCAAGAAAAATCGTCATTATTACCTCGAGTTCCTCGGAGATGGGACGCGAACCAATAATGCAGCTTGCATTCCCTCGATGGATAATCGTGTTTAGGTGCTGAAACAGAAAGTTAGCTACTTTCTCGTCCCTGATTGTTTACATGAGCCATAGCCGAGATGATCAAGGAAATGAAGGCCGCTTGCCATTTCATTAGGACAGAGAACCTTGAGCTCTCCTTCCCGAGGATATTCGGCAAAAGCAAGGCCTCTTTAAATGGTTGTATAGATATGCATTGTGCACCTCAAGTACCGTCACAGAGATCTCTTACATCTCAAAGTTTGTTGGCCATCTTGGACAGCCACTTGTTTGCCGCAGATACTATGACACAGAGTAGACCATGACCGCCAGGCGAAGGGCTATACTGGTATTAACAGCCTACTGGTAGAGACGAGTGCTAATGGAACACCTTACGACAAGAAGTAGGAAGTTCCTCGAGTACAGGAGCCTCACAGCTTGTTGATGGGTCTTTCCCATGCGAGCTGAAGTCTGGTCAAGCTAAGACGTGGCTTGGTATAGAACTGCTGAGGCCTTCCTCCCCTCAACGAATCAACAAATCCCATCTGATTTGCTTGTGGGTCCACGGAAAGGTGGATGTCGATGAATCATCGGCTTAACTATCCCAGATCTTTTTACAATGATTAAAGCAGGATAATATTCTTCTATAGAACTCCACATCATTCTGGACACCAGTGCGCTGGAGGTTACAAATGAATACAAACGAATTCAAACAGCAGCAGACCACTGGGTCCTTTCTAGGCTGTTTGTGATGGTGGGAAACATCAGGAACTCATAGATTAGTGTGGTACAAGTTAGAAAGGCATACAAATAATTCAAAGAGAATACCTGCAAAATATCAGTGTGACGAATTAGGCGCAAATAATGTAAGTCGTAGACTGGAAGCGACATAGTTATTAAGTCTATTCTGAACCGTATCAACGGAACTGCTTTCAACCACTCCAACTGGTAAATCATTCCACATGTTAGCGATCCTATAGAAGAAAAAGTACTTCGCCTCATTTGAGGTAAAATGTTTGCCCATGAGTTTGTATCCATTACTACGAGTGAAATCAGACGAATCAAGTCATAGATAACTTGTTTCATTAAGATTATCACAGCTTTTGATAATCTTGAATAACTGTATAAGATCACCTCTTAACCTTTTCTTTTCTAAGCTAAACGGATTCATTTTATTTAGTCTACTCTCGTAGGAACCGTTTCTCATTTTTATCAAAATTGACTTCGACCGCCGCCAAACCCAAGGGAACTAATTTATAACCGTTTTTTGGCTTCATTGCAGACAAACTGTTGACAATCTCTGGTAACTAATATATGTTTGATATTGTTAACTGACAGATTCCGAGACTCGTCTGGCTCTTCAAATGAGCGAGGTCAGCAGACAGGAACTCCCAAGTGCCTGCCCTGGTGCCACCAAAAATTGAGGACTCAGTTCATCTGAGGTAGAATTCATTCATTAATGAACAAAATCTCTCATTTCCATGTTAGTAGACTTAACAGAGATTTACTTTTTCAAGTAATATTGGAGGTTAGAAAAACATCAAGATAATTATAACTGAATAAGTGGAATGGCTAAACATTAGAGACTTCAGAGAATGTCAAAAAAATGAGATGAAAAGAAGGATACTAATACTGGCACCTCATCAAAGCTGAATGGTATAATTTACGAAAAAAATTTCTATTTCCTCCAGACGCATAACAGGTTATAATTGCGGGAATAGAAGCATTTATCTCCTCTTCCTCCAAGACGACCTCTTCATCCAGTCCATGGTTCAACCGTCCCTGTTCTGAGGCCATTCAGACAAGGGCTCAGGCATATCGGGATTGGAAAAACTCTCCTTCCACTGGCTCTCAGTCAGCATTTATCACAGCCCGAAATCACCGCAAGTACGTTGTCCGTGAGGCAAAGCGTTTCTTTATTTAAAAGAAGTACGTTAACCTGCTCTCTTTATCCACTGATAGGACTATCTAGTCTTTAGCCAAGAGCATTACTAACAACTTCTGTCGCTCCACCTTTCCTTTACTTTCCTATTCTGACGGTACTACAGCTGACTTTCCTGTAGACAGAACAACACTCTTTGGTTCCGTTTCTCCTCTAACTTCACCTTAGATGACTCTAATATTCCTTCAACCCCTGATACTCCACTTACTAATTCTATAACTCTCACTATAATCTCTTTTCAAATTGCTTCTCTCTCTGAACACAAGCAAGGCTACTGGACCACATGACATCTATCCCATGTACTGAAAGAAATTGCACTTGTGATTGCTCGTCTCTTCCGTTTCTATTAAAAACCTGCGTAAGTACATCCCATTCCTATGAAGGGTGACCGGTCTAACACTTCTAATTATCATCCTGTTGCTTTGACGTCTGCTAGACATCTACTATTTCCAAAGTCTTTGAATCCCTCCTTAACTTCCATATACTCAGACATCTCTCTGGTCACCAGTATGGCTTCCGCAAGGCGAGATCCACTTATGATATTCTTTCCTATCTTACTAATGTCTTGTGATTATCCTGAGAGATTTTGGGTAGTCCAATGAAGTTGCCTTGATTCATCCAAAGCTTTTGACAAGTTATAGTATAGGGGCCTCATCTCTAACCCCTCCCCCCCTTTTTGGCTTCCCTCCCTTACTTTGCTCCTTCATATCTAGCTTTCTCTCTGGGCGATCTATCCCCGTGGTTGTTGATGGGTCTGTCTCTCTATCAACAGCGGTGTCCCTCAAGGTTCTGTCCGGTTTCCTATACTTTCTTCCTTTTTCAGAAAATCAGCGATTTGCTTTCTACTAAAGAAAACTAAATGTACTCATATGCTGACAACTCCACATCTTTCAAATCTGCTCCTTCTCTCACACGACCTGTATCTCGTCTCGATACAATTTCCTTTGTAACCTCAGACAGGATATCTCAGCTGGGTAGACGAAATCTGGTTAAGTTCATTGCCTCTAAGACTCAGTCTCTTCTTATTTCTCTTACGAAAACTCCTTACAACTTTTCCCTCTCCTTTGATGGATCTTTAATTGCACTTCTTGACTCAATGAATATATTTGGTATCACTGTAGGTAGCATCCACACTATCTTGGAAACTTCACGTTACAGAAGTAAATTTCGAAATTTCTTTTCTTCCGAATAGTTGCTCCGTTTATACCAAGGATTGATTCCTTTGGAGTGATGAAACTAAAGACATAATGAGAAGAAACAGACGCAGACTGATCCCATGCACTCGCATGATGGTTAGGGTTAACCTGGTATCGCTGAATATTGGGGTACATTCACTAATTGACGGGTGGCACAGTTTCTAATTACAAAACCACCAATTACCTCCTTCAGCTTGTGTCGTTAACCTGAGAGAGAAGATTGCCCGGTAATCATCAGACAGTGTCAACGTCAATCCTGTTCAACACGATCGCAGCCGTATTGTAGGCAAGGGATCTAATTCCTGGTGGCCGACGAGATGATCCTGAAGTATGATGGCGCGACCTTTGCTCTGATCCGCATGAAGGATCAAGTCTAAGTTTATGATATCATACCCAAGAGTCGTGCCGTCTTGCTCAAGAGGTGTAGTTATGGTATAGTGAAGTATAGTTATAATCATAAAGGTTAGGTTGTGGCATGAAGGGGTTATCTCTGTAAGACAGGTGTGAACTGTTGTAAACAGGAAGTTAATCTGCCCTGTTTAAAGGGTATGATTGCTGTAGGCGGGTATCAAACTGCGCGAATAAAACGTTCATTTAGTTCCCACTCTCATGGAAGAATTGCTACCTTTGCTCAGGTATTCAGTTATTACAGCTTGGGGCAAATAACAAAAGAATTCACTTTCTCGAGATTTCGACCCACTTATAAGCTTATGTCAGCAAACTAAAATGTTTCACGATAAGTTACTTTCCTTTGACGGCGAGGATTGAATTGCTGAAACTTGATGTTAAGAGTCTGATCTCTAACGTTTAAATGTCTTGTGTTGTAGTACCTAAAGTGTGACCTAATCGTAATATACTCTGTCGTAAAACTGGTCTAATTCAGCTCTGCTCTCGCTCTCTGTCTCACCCCTTACAACATTCTGAGGTGGTCGGTCCAATCATTAAATATTCTTTGAATGAAGAATATCTCTCTGATTAATACTCTTGCCCTATTCTTAAAGAGACTGTCTGCTGTGCAACTGAGAGAGCGAATCTGTGTGGATTGAAGAGACGATGTATGTCAATATTGTCTTTATGAATCAGGATCTTCTGAGCTGATTACGTTTTCTCTTCATCCACCTTTCTGTAAAGTCGAAATGTCCAAAATCCCAAGTGCTTCTCGGTATGGGACATATCTAAGGGCTATGGGCAACTTGATTACCATCCTGTGCACTTTTTTAAGATCCTGGATGTTGTAATACTAACGAGACCAGGCCTGTATGCAGTACACGATGAATAAATGTGCAAGATTCTGAGGGATTCTACATCAGTGTGGATAAAACTTCCTTACAGACTTCAGTTTACTAATGGTTTTGGCAACAGTTTTCAGGCATTAAGTGGTTGGTTTCAAACTAGAGTGTATTCTTCCTGATTTTCTCCTAAAACAGATTACCTCTTCTCCTTCCGCTGGGTTGTGTCTTGTCCTGTTGGATAGACATCTGTCTCGAAGGGACTCAGTGGTCTGTTGTTGTTTGAATTCCTTTGTGTTTCATGTTCGAGATGCTCCTCCTGTTTTTCACCGTTCCTTTTTTCCGTTTTGTCTCACCGAGTTTCAAGAGGTAATTTATGCGTCGGCTACGAAGCAAGACAGATACTTAAGGGTCGCCTCGTCCGTTTGTTGTCGTCCGTAATCCGTCCGTTGTCGGGAGTCACGGCTGACATAGTGAAGATGCGTCAGGCTTGAACCGTAAGGGTTGGGTAAAACGCTTCTAAACGTATATTTCATACAGTGGTTTCCAAGCACCTTAAAGAACTAAACGACATAAGATTCATAACTCCAGCCTGGATTTTGTTTATGTCCTATACAAAAAGGTTCACCTTACATGATAACTCGGCGCAGGATTTGCAGAAAATTCCACCTCTGCCAACAGAAATTAATGCAGATGGTTTTGATATTCATCAAAAAACATTTTCATCCACTTTTATTTTATTGCCAATAATTATGTTACGCTGCAGGAGACACAACTGTGCCATGGAAAACCCTTGTTGTCAGACCATTTACTGGGCAGACTAAAATTTCCCTGAGAGTTCTTGTGGTGAGTGTCTGACTTGACTTCGTTCAAGGTCTTGGTGTCGTTGACGGACATCTTCGCGTTGAAGCTGACATTCTTAGGCACATAAAGCAACAAAGACAGTGGACCCCTGACCAGACCCAGTGATCACTGCCGACGGATGTCAATCCTGAGGATGCCCTGCTCAAAGAAATTCCTCTTCTTTAAAAAAGAAATTGTTAGAACAAGCGACGAATATGCCCCATAGCACCACACGCTCTGGCCTTCTGTACAGTCTACCATGTGGTAACGTGTCAAATGCTTTCTGAAAATTAAGAAATATCACATCCACAGCGGTACCCACTATCGTAGTCTAGTCCTCATGAATTTGTCAATCAGCTTCCTGCTATGAATCCCTGCTGATGATAAGTAAACAGATTCTGATTTCAAATGTGTTCCCTCATTCTGCCCCTTATCACCCCTTTAAACTTTCCAAGGTATTTTGGTTTAATACAGTGTGTGGTAGTTACTTGCAGCTGTCTTTCGGTTTTTCTTTAAAATTGATGAAACTTTCGTCATTTTTTTCAGTCTGCCCGTAAGACATAGTCAGCGACTGATTTCTTGAAGGTGAACAAAAGGGTACTGTTACTCCTGTTGAAGTGTTCTTTACTGTTGGAAGGACACTGTATGGGCTTGGTGCCCAGACAGGTCTTAAGGTCATTAATTACTCTACAACATCCTCTTAACAATAAACTCAGTACGAGTCAGTGTACTATCCTGGAAAAATCTTGCATAACATTCTGGAACAAAGGCCTGACCCTCCCTACTAAACAAAGACTTGAAGTCACTGAACAGGTTGACGGTCTATTCTTCTATCTGTTTGTATCACCGTCTTCTCCTTTAAAATCTGTATATCTTTATACACCCGGGTTAGTTTTGTCATTCAATGTTTTATGCAGAATTGACCAAGATGCCGGCAAGCTAAGGTATGACTTTTGGAGTTCTTTAATGTTCTTAAGCTTGGGGAGTGCATTCACAGGTAATGTTTTCGAGTATAAGTCTAGGGAAATCCTCCTCAATCTTTACAGTTTATTGTTGCGTCACCATTTTGTATCTTGTATTCAGTTTTGGTCAGCCTACTAAAGAAAAAACAAAGACTTACAAAAAATGGAGAGAGTACAGCATCGAACTACCAAGATGAATGCCATACTGTAGAATAAACCCTGTGAGAGCCAACTAAACGACTTAGATTTGTTTACTTAGATAAAGGTTAGAAGGTGATCCAATGCAGTTATTAAATACTATTAAGGGCTTTGATATCCTTGATCTGACAAGGTATTGAAGAATAGATTCGTGTAATTTCACTCGTCGGATACAGATCCGTTCTTTAACGTTTGGCCTAGAGTGAGGCGAAGTGCTTTTTCCTAACAGGTTGTTAACATTTGGAATAATTTACCAGTTAGATTGATTGAAAGTAGTACTGCACATAGGAGTTTGCAGATTTCTCTTTTTCAACTATCTGTACGTCTTTCTACTTTTACCCCACTTATCTGTGAGCATCTGAACACTTCCATTATCATAAACAATCCCGAAAGAACCCAGTGGTCCGTTGCTTGTTGAATTCTTTTGTATTCCTCCGTACTCATGGCTAACGTATCTATATTCGGAAAGCTGAGCTTCCGTCCCTCAGAGGTAAAGGATCTTTTCTTTAGGATGGAATATCATACCAAAAAAAAGGTTGTCATCGTACCCAAATAGTTGTTAAACTTTCTACCCTAGGTAAGGAAGGAGGTACTGGTAAGTTATCTAACTACAGGGAAGAAAAAAAGACCTGTGTGAAAGAGATTAGATTACCATACCACAGCAGTTCAGCATCGTACCCTGGAGATTAAACTGTCGTACTCAGATGGCGGAAATATCATATGTAATAATTCTTCCCGCGAACTCCAGCTGAGAAGAGAGCAGCGTAGCTGTTAATTACTGCCTCTCCTTCTTTGTCTGGAGCAAAACCCAGGAACTCGTGTTTACAGAGGCGCGCCCAGAACGAGCTTCATAAAGCAAACAAAACTCCTCGGCCTGACGCAAACAGGTGCTCAGTGCGCCGTGAGACAACTCTGGCCGAAATGATATAACCTAATGGGATTCTGGACTTCGGTATTTACGGTTATGTACACATACTCGCTAGTGTAAGTGTATTATGGGTATTAATTCTTGCAGGTGTAGGTGCGTTACTTCTTGGTAGGGCGGGTACGTAATTTCGGTAAAATTTCCGTGTATTTTTAGAAATTTGATAAAAGATTGAGCGTTTATCATTTATGTATATAACATATAAAGGAATAACTGATATTCATCAGTTTTCGGTTTAGTCAACAGCATCGGTTTCCCGACTCCAGGGAATGCCTGGTGTGCATTATAAGTTCACTTCGATACGAAATCAAGTTTACGTTTTCTTCGGCTGTTGGATGACGTCATAAGGCGGAAACGCTAACGTTAACTTTCGGAATCAGCTGATTAAACGTAAACATCCCTCATCTCCCACAAGTTACTGTTGCAGATACATTTGTTTACTTTTGAGGTGAGGTCAGAGCACACAGGAAATCAGAACTGCGATTTAAACCTCTATAAAAATTTTCGCTCTTTTGAAACAACCGTTTTATACTTTGATTTCTTCTTAATTATCCTGTTTTTGATGAATCCGTTTATTATCTAACCTTATCATTCTCACCACAGAGGAGAAGGTTAGAAAAGGTCTGTCTGACCTGGACTGACGAAGGATACAATGAAAGTCAAAATGAGTGATCGAGCGCGGAATGAGTTTTGAACCAGCTTCGTCTCGTTGCCGAGATAACCGAGAGGAACCATTTGCTAACGTCCGTGTTGATGGGTTCCTGTACTGCCTTGCCGGCTGAGACGTGGGCTATACGGTTCTGCAGTCAGGTACTAATGGAATCCCGCCGTGGTATCGCATTTCTTGGTATAGAGCGGCGCAATACGTTCCATTATCAACGTTTCCAAAGCAATCAGATGTTGGGCCTGAAGGAGCATAAACCTCAAGACAAACATTGTGCTTTTCTCACACAGTCTTCCAGAAATTTCCCGGAAAAGATCGTATCACAGATTGGAAAGCTAATAATGCGTAGCTCTTGACTGCTTGCATGCTTAAATTCAGTTCCCTACTTTGTCTTTCATGGTGTCCCGTTTATAATATAAAGCAAACATCCTGGGCCTTACTCATCTCCGAATACTTTACAAATGAGCAATCTTAACTTGAAGCCAAGTTTCAGGCAACTCTGCGTCTATCGAAGATTTAAACTTCGTTGGCAAAACATCCTGGTACTGACAACGAAACGGTGGACACGTACAGAAGTAACGAGCAATATGAACAGGACAAGGATGGTCGCTTTAACTTGCCTAGGTTATTGGTATTTTGCTGGAACACATGATAATCGGGCTTCATCAATGGTCGTTCTGATGACATGTACAACAATAACTGATTCACGATCACCCGCGAACGTGAAGTACATACATGTCTATATTGCTTCCGTAATGTGTTATTAACTAGTGACATTGATTCCTATTTGATTTCTGTTCGACTTTCCTGTCTTAAGGACTTTGGAAATGTTCTTGTCGTAAACACTGACAACATAATTTGAGAAATTTTGAAAAAGTTTGGCATAAGCACGATCGTTAGACTTCCATCTCTCGGCTTTCCCTCGTTCTCTTGTCAACTAGTTTCCGGTCTTCCTTCTAGTTAGTCCTTAAAGTTCCGCCTTTTTGAACAATAACTCTTTATACTCCTGTGCCAGTGATTCGACTCTGTAATATATATTCTTTAAGTACCAACTTTCCTTATCCGTTTTCTTTGTCTCTCTCCTAACTTTGTTTCCCCAACCTTCACTTAGAACCTCTCACTGTCTTCTCTATCGTCCACACGTCTTACACCCTTGATAAAACTCACTGCTTCTAGCAGCTTTCCTCCCACATCCTATATTCTTATAACCTTTTTCCAGATTCATAAATGCCATATAAATACCCCTCTGTTTCTCTGAGTGTTTCACACACACATTCTTTAAAGCAGAAACTTGATCCACACATCCTCCTCCACTTCTGAAACCACACTTCTCCTCCACAGTCTGATGCTCTATACATGCCTTCACCCTCTTAATCACTACCCTCCCATTCAGTCTACTAGTTACACTCAACAGACTTTGTAACTCTGTATTTTGAACATTCACTTTTATCCCCATTGACTCTATACAATGACACTATACATGAATTCCGCTCATCCTCACGCATCTCACAATGATTCAACCATACAATGAAAATCTTAACAAACCTATCAACAACACAGTCACCTCCTTTCTTAAGAAATTCAACTGCAATACCATCAACTCCCGCCGCTTTGCCACATTTCATCTAATGCAAGGCTTTCATCACCTCTTCTCTCTCACCAAGCCACTCTCCATGACTCTCTCACTTTGCATACCACCCCGACATCTGCCACACTATCATCAAAAAGATTCAACAATCCTTCAATATAACTCACTCCATCTCCTCTTCACTTCACCATTTCCTGTTACCAGTTCTTCATTTGCCCCTTTCACTGATGTTCACATTTGTTCTCTTTTTATTTGCACATAATGAACCTCCTTCCAAAACATCTTATTTACCTTATAAAGTTACTGATACTCATTCACTCTAACTTTCATTTGCCCTCTTTTTCGACTCCTATACCTTCCTCCTGACCTCCTGCCGCTTACTCTTATACATCCCCCAATCATTTGCACTCCTTCCTTGCAAGTACCGCCCATGTACCTCTATTTTCTCTTTCACTTTTAACTTTAATTCGTCATCCCACCACTTACTACCCTTTCTGACCTGCTCACCTCCAACCTACTGAATGGTACTCGCTTCTATCGCACATGCTACTACGACAGCTTACCTAAATACTTTCTATTCCTTACCCACTTCCCTTCGATTATCTCTTTTTTTTTTCATGTTAGCTGAGACAGTACGGACAGCTGAGGCTCTAATCAAGGCCATCCCATTAACGTTATATAAGAATGTATGGTGTGGGAGTTAAACTGCTGGAAGCAGTGAGAAGTATTTATAAAGGGTGTAAGGCATGTGTACGAGTAGGAAAAGAGGAGAGTGATTGGTTCCCAGTGAAGGTCGGTCTGCGGCAGGGG
>JAYMFT010264361.1:0-10722 GCA_038088735.1 Panulirus argus
TATATATATATATATATATATATATATATATATTTATATATATATATATATATGACCAGAATTTTTTCTTCAGATTTGGAAAAAAGTTTTGTCCTTTTAACCCAAATCTATCTGCTCTCAGACTAAGGTTTTAGTTAAGAAATAGATAGTAAATAAGATGATAACTTATCTGTTGGACGACGGTAAGTGATCAGAACAGTCGTAAGGAATGATAACCAAGGAACGTAGTTGGTTATCATCCGAGAAGGAGTGAGCCACGATAACAGGTAAAAGTTTAATGTGTTCCGAGAGATCAAGAGAAATGTTTCGTGGGACTTGTGACGTTTTGTCTTCTTAGAATGACCAGAGATACGTCACAGTTACGTCACAGAGGGTGATATATAGACCATATCCAGCTGGTGCGATATGTCAGTATTCAATATAGATTATTTTTTCCCCAGTGTCTTAATGCCCTGTCGAGTATACGTCACATGATCAACAAGAAGCATATTGCTAGCTTGGATATGGTTCGTTTGGTAGGTTTCTATACAAAGCTTGCAATGCAGCATATATGTTCTATATAAAGCTAGTTTATAGCCTGCCTATGTGTTAGTGTTATATACAAAGCTAGGATTATTATCATGGACAGCTTTGATAGGAAAATCCTTCAGGGAAGTGAAGCAGACCAAAATTAAGGATTCAACATCTACCACGAGCTTTGAATATGCAAACATTTGATTCAACAGCTCTTCCAAGAGTTAGTATCCCAGCTGCATGATCTAGATCATTACCATATTGAGGTTAAATCCCCCCTGACAGCAACGGTGTAAACCTTGACCACAAGACTAAGACCCTTCAGCACAGCGTCACAAAGCCCTGGGGCATAACGTTGTGACCTCTGACCTGACCCTCATAAGGATGGGGTCAAAAAATGACACCATCATGTCCCGTGGTTCGTACCATGGACATCAAAGAGTTAAAAACTAGCACATTAGGTTAGCGTCGTAGAATACCTTACCAAAGCCCACTGCACAGTGACGAATGTGATACTTTCCCGTCATGATTTTAGACGCAGATGACGACGCCCACGCCTTTTAAGTGTCGTGGACCCAGCAGCTGTGATGGAAATACATGCAGAAAAGTTTGGTCTTGGCAGTTTGGTTATCGTAACATAGGCGTGTTTCTCTTGTACAAAGGGGAAGAATAAATGAGAATCATGATTATAACAGGTAGATGTACTTAGAGAAATCATAAGATAAAAAAGAAAGATAGTACAGGTAAATGGTAAACACGAAAAATACGAAATTATGTCCTTGTGCGAAGGAAGGAGCGGAATATAAGGAGGACAGATCAGAAGCGGTTGCAGAGCGTGGCCAAAGGGCCGTGAGTGAGGGAGGGAGGTGAGGGAGTAGGTAATTCCCTCTCCCCTGGCGGTGGTGCTTCCCTCGGCAGCCGGAGCGAGGTGGTCCGTTACCTGTGACATACGACGGGTTATATATCAAAATAACGTACAGCAGAGAATGAGAAATATATCACGAATCATGTATACATATGAGTCTTACCAGATGTAACTCACTTGGTGCCTGTATTACAGATTTAGAGACACCGTGAGAAAGTATGTGTCCGTGGGTGTCTTTCTGTTTGTCTGTGTGTCTGTCTGTCTGTCTTTACGCGTATGCGAGTACGTACGTATATATGTATGTAAGTTTGTATGTACGTACGTTTGTCTGTCTGTCTATGTGTATATATGTATGTATGTATGTATGTATGTGTTATCATCTACTTGTGCTTACGGAGAGGGAGCTTTACCGTCACTTACACTTGTTTTATCGTCATTTTTTGCCTTTTCATTTTTAATTTCCCAATAGAATTTTCTGTCACTTTCTCTTGAACTGAGGGCTTCCTTCCTCTCTGAACAGTTCATTCCATTCGGTTCTGGCACCATTCTTGTCACATTCCCCCTGACCCTTTCCAGCAGTCCTGTGTGGGTCTTCCAGCGAGGAGACTGTACTTACTGTGGCGTGTTTCAGCTTGGGGCGAATGTAAGGCCCAGATATCTTTCTAAACACCTCACAGTCCGTGAACTTTAAGAGTAATTCTGACACTGACCTAAATGGTATTTCGCCACCGCAGTCTGTCTCACGTGATGTCGAAAGATCTTAGCCTTCGATATGGGGCGAGGGTGAAATCTGCTGGTAGTCAGGTTAATACTGACGAGGTCGTCCGATTACGATAAGTCACAAAAAAAAAAAAAGGATTTAGATGACTTCTGAAGGTGCACGTAGCCACGGACGCCAGCGGCGTGCTTGCAACCCAGGTTGCACATGACCTCGAAAAGTCGGAGGCGTGCCTCCTACCCGGCCACGATGATTACTGCCGACTCTCCGTGGGTGAGCGAAACGAACGGAGATTGAAGTGGAAGGTATGAGAGTGGTCGATACTGGTGTATATATATTTCGAGATAGAGAGAAAGAAAGAGAGAGAAAGTAAGAAACAGAAACAGAACGAGAGAGAGAGAGAAAGTAAACACAAAAGCAGAAGTACCTGTCAGAGCGAAGCAGCTCGTAGAGACAGTCATTAAAGGTTGTGTAATTCAGTGCCTGAAGGTTAATACCGGCGTGTGTGTGGGGGGAGGGGAACTGTGCAGGAAATGTGAGGAGATGATTAAAAGGGAGACTGAGGGATGAATTGATTATACGCGAGAGACTGGGAATTATTCACTCCCGGCAAGAAAGCACAAAGGAAGCTTGATGAAAAAGAAGGGGGAATAAAAGGTGAGTGGGACGCACAAAATGAAGGAGTGGGAACTGAGAGGGAGAGTGGATTAGAGTTTTGCTTGGAGAGATCTCTTTTGTAGCTTGAAGTCAAAGAAAATGGATGATATGTATTACTAGTCAAATCATACTTAGAAACGGATGTTGTTAGTTGAGTAAACAAAGTGTATGAATACGATCTTGATAAGCAATTTATGCTAACGGAAAATATGAGAAAAAACCAAGTTCTGAAAATCTTACGAGACGGAATAAGTAATCATGAGACTCTAAGCATGAAGATGAGACGAAACAATACGATGGAAACAAAAGATTGGAAAAAGAAAAAGTAGCAGAAAAGAACTGCGAGGGAAGGGAGGAGAGAGAAGACGTCACTGAGGAAACAATGAACGTAGAACTGGCAGGAAAAACAGTGAAGTGTTACAAGGATTTGGTTTTGGGTGAGCATTGTTGGAGAGGTGAGCGGCGGAAGGCGTGTTCCCTGTGTGGGTTGTGGCGCCCCTCGGGGGTCCTGCCCTTTGTACGTGTGCACTTTATACACCGTAAATATATATATATATTTTCTCGGTGCATATGCACATCAAATGTACATTACATTTTCAGAGTTTATACTATACTTTCATCCCTCCAGTGCATGTAAACTCTATATGCAGAACGTGTACTCACTATCTTGAGCAAACTACACTTTAGCTTTAGTACATGTACACCTGATCCTCACGTATGACCACTGGTGAGTTCATCCCTTCCACATACACCTACAGCAGCTCCTGTCGCAAGCGTCAGCTCACGTTGCATTTACCTTAGGAAATAATGAACATCTTACGCATATTATTACATCTTAATAATCATAGGTCATGGCGAGGTGATTAGTTGTAATCATTATGTGTAATCGAGACTACAGACTAAAGCCTAAAGAGGCGGCGTGGCGTGCGGTCGGGACTCTGACTGCCACTGGTCTATGTCTCCCTCACAAGAGTGGGGAGTTTTGTGACCTTGTTTAAAAGGCGGGAAAAGGAGGCGCTGAAGTCTCTGCACGACTGGGTTGTTGTTGTTACCTCAGCCTGGCAGTAACGCTCTCATTCTGGACCCGCATGTGGTCTCGTCCATCGTTTGGCTCGCAGGAATAACTCTGTTGGTTTTGGAAAGGGAAACTTGGCCTTGTCACCTGTCTTTAAAGAGGAAAATGGTTTTTACCTTCATTAAGTTCACCAACGGTTTATAATACTGAAAAAGTTACCAAAGTGAGTACATGATTATTTCTTGTTGGCTCTGAGCAAGACCACTTTCCCTTCACGCCTCCAAGCAGTTTCAGACCACATCCAGAAAGTTGGCAAATGATAAACTCTCGTCCTCAGTGAATTTGCGGATCATGGGTCAGAGTTTCAACAGAGTGATTGCATGCACAGCGATCTCAGAAATGAGTCTGCCACGCGATGCAGTGTAAGAAACTCCTTAAATTTCCTATACCGTTCTCTGGGGATCCACGGAAATCAACATCTTGTATAACTTGTACGCTGTCGACGAGAATGTTTTGAGGAAGTAAGTGACGAGAAAGTTGCTCGCAGGGAGAGACATGTTGTGTCCCTCCTCCAGCAAGTTTGAGAAGCGGTTTCGACTGGACATCAAACCATGTGGCGTCCTGGGCTTTTTGTCATTCTTGATGATGAACGTCAGTTGGTTACATCAGGGTCATTGACCTGGCGTAGTGGTCTTCTACACACAAGCCTTGGAAGTCCTGATGTTGGTCTCAGTGAGTCAGACTTCGTTGAAACCTTTGAGGTTATTTGGTCTCCTTCACTCGTAGAAGAATCAATACATTTGAGAACTCCGTGAGTCATGTTGAACTGTCTGTCTGTTTTCTCTCGTCGTGAGGACATTGAACTCGTGTAAAGGGTTCATTGATCTTTACAGCAGGGTTTACAACAGTGGTCAGTTGGAAACAGAAGTTTAGAAATGTCATGGTTGAATCAACAGTTTGTTGGTGGATTCATACACCCAACACTTATTTAGGTTTCTCTGTCAAGCATACTAGGCTTATACTGTACAAAGTTTAGTGCTCTCTCTTACGCAGTACAAGCGTGAAATTGTGACGTTAAACGTTGACATGACGGTTCATCTGCACCGGTATGTTCAGAGTAACTTTGCAAACATCTGAAACCTTTGCAAAGGTTCTCACATCAGCTCTTTTTTTTCGGTCATTCTTTCTTCTCGTGGCCTTCAAGCTTATAATTCATCTCCTGGTTTTTCTCTTTTCTCTCTGTCTCCACCTTGTCCTTGTAGAAACAGGTAAATCACTCTTTGTTTCCTCAATAATGTGAGAGTGGCCAAGGTTGCATTCTCATACTACTTTTTGTTCAGTAAATTATTTCCTGGTGACAACGGGTCTCATGGCTCTCAGCACGGGTGACACAAATAGTAACGATGGTCTCTCACTGTTGCTGTGCAGTTCAAACGTCTCCGAGCAGACGGCCTAAAGTGTTCCCTCCACAGACTTATGTAATCACTGCAGTAGTAACGTTTAACGCTTAAGAAGACACTTTCCTCAGAATAAGACAGTTTTTCACCCGGCTCGCCCGATCAGCCACACTCCTACTGTACCCTCTCTCATCAGTATTCTGTAACTACTTGTATCTCAAGACTCTTCCCCTAGTCTCGCCGACTCCGAAGCCTGTCAGAAAATACTCGTAAAACCTTGTTATTTTTTCCGTATTACTTCATACGTCTGCATACGCTTCTTTATATTTCATTCTCCACCTAAGCTTCATACTGACAACAATAGCCGCGTCCGTCCTCACCATGAATACTGCTCCATGTACTAGAGGAGGAGCGTGTCCGTACTCCTTACTCGTCCTTCACTAAATCCACTCTAAGGTTATGTGTGTGTCAACTGGCCTCCTCCTACCATTGACCCACCCCGCCTTCGCATCTATGATTCAGTGCCTACTCCTCTCCTCTATTCCTCCTCTGCTTTTACGGTCAGAGCTCTGGAGGGATTGAGTTCATTGTCCTACACTTTATCTCTGGACGCATTCTGATCGCTTCTCTCCTTTTATTAGCACAGAGTTTGGATACCATAACAGAATAAATTCTCTTTCCTTGCCTTATATTGTTGACACCTCGTGCCAATACAGCTCCCTTCCCCCACGTGTATCTCCATCGCCATAGCATGTGGGATGGTAAGTAAAGGGATTAGAACAACTAACTCCTTACCATTTGAACCTCTTTAAATCTTGATCCTCTTGCCATGTAAGAGCAATTGAATCTTTCCTTTCCCCCAGGGTAAAGTAATAACCTGTGTCTGTGGTAATGTTGTCGTATGCGCTTTATCTTTAGATCTTAGTAGAAGAGTAAAATTATCACTGGAGTGGATTTTAGCATATCTGGAGATTACTTATCGGCATGATAAGAGCCGTGTCACCAGCTGCTGCTCGGTCGGTGAGGTAAGAATGTGGCTGTGTGGCACAAGGGACTCGAGTACCACTTATTTAGTGGAGGGGTGGGAGAGATGGGGGGGAGGAGGAGTTGTGTGTTGAAAGGCACCAACATAAATCTCTCGACTGTAGCCGCTCAAACGGTCGTGTGGAGAGTCGCTCTTACTAATGTGAAGGGAGCATGACGCGTCCGGAGGGGTTTGGCTGACAGTGGGGTTGTGCGAAGGATATAGATTGGACGGTCTGGGGGAATGGGGAGGGGGGGTTCAGGCTTGGTGGGGGACCCTTGGGTGTAAACTGAGTCAAGGTCAAGGGCCACGACGCAGTGCTACAGCGTAACCACCCGTAGTTGGCCAGTCTCCAGCATAATTAATTCCTAGAATATGTCATCTACATATTTACTTTGACGTGTTTTGAATTTTATTAACCCAACGTTCAAGATAAGATCAACCTTCTCCCTCTGCATAAATCATACCCATAGTATCTACTTATACAGGGTACTCTCAAGATGCGTATACATTACCCTAACGATATGTATGATGATTATACATATGCTGGCGACCTCAACCATAAATCACCCTACCCATGTTATGCTGAGAGCACAAGTACACCAGGCGACCTCACTCGTACACATTTTCTAATGTTCATGTACACCCATGAACAAGTTTAGTGATGTACTTTCAATCTACCTGTAGTAGAAGTGCACTGTACTCTCTGTACGTAAGTTTTCATACTCTTACTACATATGGTGCCCTCATTAAAGACGTTTTGAATCCAAAAGTGTATTTTCCACCACGCTCTCCTGTTTCTGCTATACAGATAAGACTATGAGTGTTGATAACCTCATCATGGGTCATCAAGTCCCCTGTTCTCTGTGCTTCACATGTACCCCCATGTGCTCCCTGTACTTCGATCTTAGTACATGTGAACTATACCAGTGGCAGACTTTGTAAGTGTACTCCTTCGTCCGGAACCGATGTACTTGTGATGTACTCTACCCTCGTTACAGGTGTACTCTGCCTTTAGTGCGTGCACCGCTCTACCTTGTACCGCACCTGGTACAACATTTTGTACAAGTGCACTCTTTCTTCAGTACAATATCACTCTTCCCTCAATAACGTGCGCCCTGCTGTCAACATGAGGGCATTCTGTCCTTAGTTCCTTTACGCTCTGCCTTCAGTGCAATTGCATTCCGCCCTCAATACATTTACGCTCGGCTGTCAGTACAAGTGCACTCAGTACGTGTGCACTTTGCCTAGTATAGATGCACTGGGTCTTAAGCACATGTGCCCTCTAGTGTCGGCACACGTGCACTCTGTCCTCGTTACACGTGAACTCTGCCGTCAGTACATGTGCACTACCGTCAGTACTTGTGCACCCTGCCTTCAGTGCACGTGCACTACGGTCAGTATATGTGCGCTTCCTTCCTCGTTTGCTTTATACTGGAAGACAAACACACTGATGTTGCCCTCTCGGCGTCAAACAATTCCTGCCACTTGTTCTCAGAAGCACATATTTTTTTTCTTAATGTTTTCTTCTTTTCTTTTCATTGTTCATTGTCTGCAAGCCAAACTGCATCGCTCGTTTCAACTGCTAAGTATCGTTTAGTACGAGTCTTCGCTCACTGCTGAGCATTTTTCTTTCTCGGTATACAGCAGGTTAGTGAATTATTGGCAACATATATCTTTTGGGCATGTGACGTAGAGAGATATTTGTTATTTCATTAACTGGGGCGAGGTAATGTAATCTTTACCACCAGCGGAGATACTGGTGCAAGTTGCCTATACCACAGCCTTTTGAACACTTGCAAAAGCCTGATTGTCAATGTGAAATGACTCTATAATAGTAATAGATTTCCAGTCATTTCTCTCCTGTCTTGATCACATTTCGAGTGGAGAGTTCAGAATATAAATATAAACATCTACATATATACACATGAATTCAAATAACATATTCACATGACATTTTTTTTTTGGCATTTCGATGGACCGTCTCTGGCAGCAACATATGTTCCCATAAAGTTAGGAGCTTAGCAAGTTCGTGATACATACTCCAACTTAGGATTTTACGTACGTCGTAAATATCTTCTTCAGTATTTTGTCCTTACACTTGCAAGTCAGTTTTGACACTGACCAAGATGAAGTTTGCCTCCCGTGCCAGCCTTCTGATGTGATCTTATGATTGTAAAAGGAAGGCAACTTAATTCCCTTTTCCTGGTTAAATCCTCCTATGACTCTCCTCTACGTGACAGTCAACAAATGGTCTGTTTTCATTCTCCCTTTCTCGCTTTCGTTGTGATAAGTCAGAATGCCAATTTATCTCATCAACGCTGTATTTTGATGAAATCATGTTGCAGAGTACTGTACTCTAACGAAAATTACATGTGTTACATGTGTTTCTTTTAGCAAAGAGGTATTCAATTTTTTTTTTTTCATCTTGGTATACGAGGCCCTGTCATAACTTCTGATATGACGGCACACCTGGTTAACCTGGTCTGCACACCTGTGTAAGGCAGCAGGTCGCTTGGGAACCGCTGGTGTAAAGTACCTATTTCTATTTACTTATTTGTGCTGTACGGGGAGGGGAGTTCTGCACTCGTGGGGCCCCACCCCTTCAACTTTTTCTACTGTCATACAACTTGATTTTTGTATGCTGTCCGCATTCACAGTCTCACAACTCGGCTTATTCCGTTCATTCTCGTTCTTGTACTTTAAAACAACTTCTTTACATCCTTTCTGACAAATTTCTTCCTTGATTTCACGTTATGGCCTCTGGTTGTTCCACCCTAGCAACTTTCGAAGACCTATTCACTGTCTACGTAATATGTCCTCAAAGGTTATGATCAGGCTACCCCTTACTCTTCTCTCTTTTATGGTGGAAACATTTCAGGCCTTTAACCTTTCCATGACTCTCATCTCTTAATTCTGGTACAATTATGTGTTGACCTCCTCTGGACCTTCTCTATTAACTCTATTGTTGTAAAGTGTTTTCCGAAGCTCTTATGTGCTCTATGTGTTACTCTATCACAGGCTATTTGTCCATTACTAAAGTAACGCTCTATTCATTCATTATCTATTAAAGTTAAGGATGTTATTTCGCCTCCCGATCACTCGTTAGCCGATTACCTTGAAAGAAACTCATTAACTGCCTACCTGGCCGAGGGATCAATTAATTGCATTAATTCATCAGAGACGCCCAGGCAAATGAAGCCTGCAATCAGATTAACGGTGACGCGAAATTACAGAAATGCGTGTAGATTCGATTGGAGAGATACTTAGCAGTGGGCGCTGTGCTGTACACTGCACAGTGATGTTCCTTGGTCCACATACTGCTATCGTTGGCAGCGAATGCCTAAGCCTTTGAAAACACGACCTGACGATCCTCGAGCACAAAGGGCACGACCTTTGAGCACGACGGCGCGACCCTCGAGCACAAAGGTGCGACTCCTGAGCACGGAGATACGACCGACCCTCGAGCACGATGTTACGACCTTTGATTTCAAACCCCCCCCCCCCAGTGCTCACTTGCGTTCAAGGGTCGTACCTTCGTTCTCCAGGGTCGTACCGTCGTCCTCAAGATGTTTTTATGCGTGTGAAAGGTCCGACCTTCCTTCTTTCGCTTTAATAAACGCTCCTGTACGTGGGTTACATGTATACAGAGAGAACGAGAGAAAAAGAGAAAGAGAAGAGAAAAAGAGAGATAGCAGGTTCAGAGCTCTCTGTCTCACTGTGATGGAGTGAAAGAGGATTTCAAGAGCGTCAGGGGGTTGTATGGTGAGTTCTACAGCTGCCCGGTGTAGAGGGTGCTTGAGGGCCCTCACCAAGGCAGACACCATAGAGGGGGGTGGAGCCGAGCAAGGTGTCCGAACTGGAAGCTCCTTCCTTCCCTGGTTAGATATTGCCAGGCAGCCTCGTGCTTCGCTTTGCCGTTTCTGAAGCTTTGTTGAGACTATTGTAATTGTTTCGGAGAGAGAGAGATTTTACACTCGTGTTGCCCCATCGTATATGTGTACCATGTCTTTACTTCTATATACACACATACACACACACACACAAACACGCACACACCAGCCTAAGCCAGGTAGCCATTTATCGACCAGCCCCGAAGGGAGGGTGAGCATCTGGGTTGGGTGTGGAATGACTGCCACTCCCAGCATTCGAAATCCATGCGGACCCGACCCCGGGTAGGCCCGGGCTGACTCTTGCTTGGTCAGTAACGCTAACCACTACGCCACAGACGCCCGTGTGTGTGTGTGTGTGTGTGTATGCGTTAAAATAAAATGTCATATATAAGAGCGTTCGCGGTCATTATACAGTGCCGTCCAAATTTTTAATATAACCATGTCCATCGAGGACCCTCCAAGTTGTCCATGTATGAAAGGTTTCGGGTCCTTAAGTGTCTGAGCTAATTACTGACTGTACATGAAGGAGAATCTAAAGATTTTACCTCTCTGGCATACGCCTTTTAGGCTGAGAGAGAGAGAGAGAGAGAGAGAGAGAGAGAGAGATGGATTCAAGACCTCGACGTTAAATATATATATA